>BMAW01121036.1:100434-177025 GCA_019974015.1 Nephila pilipes | reverse complement strand
TTCTCTCAGTTAAAAGTAAAGCGTTCATCTTATTTCCTGATACCATTCCTTTTTAGCTTTAATTTATGTAATCCCGCGCTCATAAAAGTTTGCTGATTATACAGTTCTCACGAATGAAGACCTACAGGGATAATTCCTACTGGGCTATTGGAAGTCATGTAAATTCCTAAGAATCCCTACACCTAAATCACGTGATCTATTACGTCTAAGAGGGAAAATCCCTTCTATAAAACTCACAGTAACTGAAAATTCCCCCTTTTCTGGGTCATATGTGCGCTTGTTCTGTTCTTCAAACGGCGGAATTATATCTCTAGCCCTCTAGATAAGATATTCTCTCTCTCTCAGTTAATGTGGATTAAATAAATACAATGGAGTTAGAACTTGGGTTTCTACTTGTTTTACTTACTTAACCTTTTGAGGACGGGCACTTTCGAGAAGGAAGTCCTGATAAGGACGGGTGTTTTTACTACATTACTTACCCCCTTTCTCGTCAATGATTGACATTTTAAGTGTCGTCCGACAAAAGGACCAAATTGAATGTTTGAACCTGCTGTGCAGTGGGGATGTTTGAGTTCCAAGAAATCCCTAACAACCAATGAGTCTCCCTTTTTTAGGGGAAGTTCCCTCTGAAAGCCGCTTTGCGGTTATTTGTCTGTTTCCATTTCAAGAAACTTTGGGAAAGATGTTCTGAAAATTGAAGCAATGTTTTTTCCCTACAATTTCCTTGTATTATTCTTAGTATCACAATTAGAATTTTCATGCAGAACATTATTCTATTCATATACAATAATCTGGAAAGATCTAGTATAATTATTTTATTTAGCAATATTTATAGCCGGCAGTGAAGACAACCCCGTTACATGATATAATTATCAAATTATATTATATACCATTTCAAATTTTAATACATAAACATATTTATACACACAAAAATTCTCCTCTAATTATTTAGGAAGTGTGAATATGCTTTTAGCATCTAAAAATCTGAATAAATTTGTAATTCTTTTGAATAATTAAGGAAAATGTTCAAATTATTAAAAATATTTGTAATATTTTCTATTAATCTGAATTAATAACAGAAATAAATCAGCAATGGAAAAAAAAAGTCTTGTATTGTTTTAACTTTTATCGATTTTAATAATATCTGTATTAATTTGGAACATTTTAACTATTCCAGCAATATTTCTTTTGCTTGAAACTTTTACTCTGAATTTAATATAAAATACTACATTAAAAAAATAAATATTTATTTCGTTTTATTCAAAGATCAAATATTCAAAAACATGTTTAAAAGTATGTAGCATGATAACATATTTTAATTTTATAATCTTTATTAAATACATTGAAAATTTACAAATATTATAAATTTATTTTATATATATATCAAAGCCATCCATGTAACATATTCTGAAATGTTTAGTTTGAAATTACGGTTGAAGTTCTTCAAGAAATATATAATAATATAACCGTTAGAAAATTTAGATAAATATTATTCTTTATTATCAAAATGATTAATCGAAAAGAAAAGAAAAATATTGAGAATATATCAATGTGATAGATATTCGATTAAATTCCGATTTTCTCAAATCAACGACGGTTGATTGATTAGTTTTATTAACGTCGTACTAGAAGCAACACTTAAACTATTAGTTGCAAACCTCGTAATTTTGAGCCTCGGTCATGTGAAGAGGATGACACTTGAGCTGGCACCTCCCTCTCCTAACTTCCACACCACGCCAACAGGAGGACTTTGAACCTTGACAGATTTTATATGTATCAATCTCGAATACACAATGGGTCTTTAGTGGCATCAAGGCTCGAACCCGCAACTCGACGAAAACTGTCTGCCACGGGTTTGCGACCGTTATCACTAGAATACCACGACCACCAAATCAACGATCAATTGTTTTAATATTGTTTAATTCTCTGAAACTCGAAATAAATATCCGTGAAGGGACATTCACATTATATGCTAATGAAGAGCAAATGTACATTAAATAAATTTAAGTTTAAATATTATTTATAAGCATCGATTGTCTAAAAGTCAATAAATATTATATTTTTTTTAAAAAATCAGTTGTGCTTTTTGACAGTTATATTACTGAGCCATTAGAAATTGTTTCTTACCGAATTATAATTAATAAAATATGTATATTGTTCTTAAGAAAAATCTTGCATTTTTTTCCTCAAAAAATAAATGAAATATTTTATAAATATATATTTTCTATATAAAACGTTATTCGTGATGAGCTTAATTGCTTATTTTTCATGTATAGTTTCAATAACATTAGCATGTTACTGAAATTATGTATGAAAGAGAGTAATACTCTATGTCTGAACACTAAGAGTAATACTCACAAATCTGAGTATTACTCTTAGAATTTAAGGAATATTTTTCAATCTAATGCACCAAAAATTAAAAGAGTAATACTCAGATTTTTAGTGATAATAAGTGAAAATAGTAATAATCAAAATAAATAGAGAAAGAAAATAATTCAATTAAGTTCAGTTCTTAGGGTAACATTTCTTTTATTACAAAGTATAATACTGTTAGATGAGAAGCTAAAACTATTGGGGATCGGGGAGGAAACCTTTCTAAAGTCCCCTTATTATAATTATTTCTATAAAAAAGCCATCATTTATTTCATAAAATAAATAGGTATAGTGACCTGGAAACAAAAATATTTAAGATTAAAGAAAAAGTAAAAACAATTTTGATATTTCAAAAAATGTTTTTATCTTTTCATTCTCGAACAAAGCAAAAAATTGTTTTCGAGCTAGCTTTGAATTCTGAAATTTTTTAAGGCTTCAACAAAATCAATCTTTTTAGCTGCTACATTTTTAATGAAAATGATTGCCGAAAAAATTTACTAGATTCGTTGTTGACCAAAGACAGTTTTTAATCAAATTAAAAAAGCTTTTCTTGCAAGAGGCTAGTGAAAAACGCTTTAAAAAAAAATTGTCCCAAACATATATTTAAAAACTTAAGGTTTATTCCACGTATAAGCCGGACATCCACGGCGACTTTGTAAGAAAGGAATTGCCGACACATATAACGTCAATAAAATCGGGAATGAATTATAATCATTTGAAGTCGAGAATGAATGAATGCGAAAGAATAGTGCCCCTGAAACCAATTATCTCGTTTCCTTTTCATGTAAAAGGTTTAAGATAGCACTCGGCACTTTTGGAGCTAACCCTAACCTAGCTTTGAATGCACTTCATTGTGCATTCAAAGATTTAAAGATCCAGATAGACAGGCTTAGAATGGCTGGACACTAAAGATTTATTGACACTTTATCTGTGGTATGAGTTTCAACTATCTAATGTTAGAAGGGGGGGAAAGGAAAAGTGAATTTTTCCACAGCAGTTTTCTAACAACCAAGTAGAATAATATATAGTTTTTACGTTTCAAAATTTTACTTTGAAAAAAGAAGTAGAATGTTTTATTTCAAAGAACCTTCTCTAGTTATGATAAAGTCAAGAAATTGTATTTCTTGACTTTATCATAACTAGAGAAGGTTCATTAGGCAGAATTTTAGAATTAAAATAATCAATGAAATTAAAATAATCAATTATCATTAGGCAGAATTTTAGAAATAAAATAATCAATGAAAGTGCATTTTTCTCTTACTGCGAATTGTATTATATAATATTGTATTTTGTTTGAGTTTAAAAATTCAATTCAACTTACAGTAACTTGTTTTTTAAAGATTTTTGAAGAGAAAAACAAGGGGGAAATGTAGGTATTGCTAGTTTCCGTTCTATTTTTTTTTTTTTTCCAATTTATTTCCACAAGTTTTTACATTTGCATATGAATGAATGGATCATCAATAAAAAAATAATTGCATTCATAAATGAATGCAAATAAGGAAAATACATGGTTCGAAAAACTAACTATATTCGTCCTTTTTTTTTTAGAATCATTGGTACAAATCAACTACTGCATAATAGGTCATGTTTTGTGCAGTTTTTTTTTTAAACTAATTTTTAACAATTCTAATAATTTCAGTACTCATTCAACGGAGCATTGTATTTTCTAACACTCACTTTATTCGGTACATGTTTTAATTTTGTTACAAAAAAAATTATTTTCCTTTTTCGAATACTGTTATTAGAGTATAACTCAAAATATTCTTTTTTTTTCTTGAGTGTGTGGTTACAGTGTTTTGTGTTTGTAATTAAAACTTTTGATAAAAATTTTATTTCCCACCGCTATAATGAAAAGAAATTATCGAACAAGGATGATTTGAATTCTATTTCAAAATATATTTCTACCATTTTTGAATTACTTATTCATGCTAACTTATGGGAAAACAGTTCCCTAAAATGAGAGCATGTAAAAAAAATCATATATCCTTATTTTAAATATAGAACTTTTAAAATATATGTACAAACTTTCATAGTTCCAGCGTAATATTTTAATTTTCTTTCATAGAATGCGCCATTTTATTTCATTGCCCTTTAAAATTTTTTTATTCTTTTTATCTTTTTCACGACACCATGCATTTACAATTCCAAGTCTTTTTTATAAGAAAAATATAAGATATCAAATTTATTCTACGCATGCAATAAGGATTTTGATAAATAGTTCTTTTTTAAAAACAACCTTCAAAATTAGACGTAACAATTCTTTTTACTGTTTTTCGTAGCAACTGATAGAAAAAAAAATAATTGCAAAAATGTAAATGATAGTATTAGAACCAAATCCATACATAGAATTGTGAAAAATGATTCTAAGAAATTAAGAAAAAGATAACTTAAAAATATTAAAATTCACTGTGGTGAAAATTTTAAAACATTATAATATCTTGAAAATAGTAAGAAATTTAATTAATTATTTATTTAAAGATGAAGTTTTTTCTTTCTTACTGGAATGCATATTTTATGTGTATCCATATATAGTGAAAAAATTATTTTCTTATAATTTTACAAAATTGCTCAACTCAGGTTTGTAAAAAGACACCAATAGTCAATGTAATAATTAAAGCTCATAAATTTGCGCAATGTAATTGAACATAATATGTTAATATGAAATCATTAAAATTGTCATTCTATAATTCTAATATCAGTTAATAATTTCAGTAAGTTTCTGTAATGTTAAAACAAATTGTGGAAACTTACTTATGTGTAAATTGTCCGCAAATTGCATTATAGATTACAAATAAATTTTTAAGTAGTTTTACAGTCTTTATTGATAATAGAAATAATAAGCTGAACAACTTTTAAGTATGGTTTTTATCTGTGCTGGTAATATCTGTTTACTTTTGCATTATGCAAATATGAAATTATCCTATTTTATGCAATCAAAGTAAAAGAAATTGCTTTTTGTTAAAAATATCTCTTAAATTCATAAAATTTTTCAGGATAACATTTTTATACAACATGCATTTCTTCTAAAACTACTAACTCGAACAATAATTATATTAAAAGATTAATATAAATCAGAAGATAAAAAATTATTTCCAAATAATGAGATGTGTACGATATAAAATAATCCATTAATTATTTATTCTTACAGTAAAAAAAAAATCTTATTTTAGGTATAATATTTAGCACAAAAAAATAGAAATAATACAAACTGTTTGCTTAAGAGAAATTAAAATTTTTTATTTAAATTTTATATGAAAAATTGAGCATATCAATTCACACATTTTGTACTGTTAATAATATTTTCATAGATTACGCCAAAAATTTGATCAAAATAATAAGAAAATATCAAATTGAGAAAAATAAATCATTTTATTTCAAGTAAAGTGAAGTTATTAGTCTGTGATATATTAAAAAAAAATGTTCGAAATTATTTCTGTTACAAAATACTTCAAGTTAAAGTAAAATATTGCAATTCAAAATCACAAAAAGGGAAAAAGAAAGGGATTATTCGAGAAGCGTGTACAAAGGCGGTCTATCACTAAAACCTCCGAATACAAAGAGGGGTGGTAAAGTGATTGGCATTTACGAGCTCTACAGCGTTTCGAAAGCTGTTACGAGGGGAAGGAACTCCTTGGTCGATTTCACGACCAACCCCGTCCTTTAAGATACTGTTCCTTTTGGTCGCGAACGCGACCGCCCGGCCTCTAAAGGTTAATTAAAAATTTCTAAATCATCATATATATATATATATATATTATATATATGACACTAAATTAATGGTATTAATAGAAAAAAAACTAATTATCTAAAGAAATCTTTAATATACAAATTGATAATTATACGAATCATATAACAATTTACTTTAATAACTAAGCAATCAAATACTATCAAAACCAAAAACCTTAAACATCGAAACAAATTATTAGAGAATAAAACAGTTTAAAAGAAAATAATATGAAAGAAACGTAAATATCAGAGTAATGGAAATAATCTTATTGATACTGTACCAAACTTTGAAATGGAGAAATGTGTGTTTGTACTTATAATTATTGATCAAACCATCTTACTTCAGTGAATTAAATTATAATAAATTATGAGAACAAGCAAAAAAATCACAGAAAATTCCTTACAGAATAAAGAAGGTAATCATTGGAAACATTTTCATTGCAAAAATTCAAATTATTGTTAACTAAACATCTAAAATATTGTAAAACGAATTAAAAAACTTAATAAAGAAGTAAATTTAATTAAACAAAAAGTTTATAAAAAATTAAATTCTAAAACATTCTAAGTATTCTAAAACAAAATGTAAAAAATAAAATCTTACCAATAATATATCAACAGAATAAATTGTAGAAACTTTATAAAGACGAATAACACAAATGTAGAAATAAATTATTAAACTAATCCTATAAAAATCTTAACTAACTGGAAGAAAATAAAACAAACATTACTATTAAAAACTTTTAAGAACAAATAAAACACTACATAATACTAATAAGTACTTGCTTAACTCCCTGAAAGAATTTCTTGCCAAAGTAAAGACTGATTGATGGCTTGTAATGATACCATAGAAGTAAATCGATTGATTTATAGGAAAAAAAAAATATTTGCTTAAGATTACTTAAAAAACAAATTTAAAAAAAAGGCATTGAAAAAACAATATTTAACAAATTTAAGGAAACTAAATACTAAATAATAAATAGCATCTCTATAAAGTGAAAAATAGATGAGAAACAAAATTAAAAATGTGTCATCATCTAGATTGAAAAAACCAATTTATTCAAAAAGAAAAAAAAAACACGTATAAAAATAAAATTACAAATATATTAGAGTAAAAACATGAAAAGATGGAGAAATGCAGAGCCAAGAATAAAGATAATAGAAAAGTTTAAAAATAATAGCAATAATAATTATGATATATGTATGTCAATTCATCCATCCATCCATCTAATCATACCAAGGAAAATTATAAAATTAATTAACTAAAATGTTGGGAAAGATTAATTGAAAAAGAAAACCTATTTTTGCACATCTTATGTATTTATTATTAGATTATTAGTAACTGGGTAAGAGATAAAAAGGATCTTGCGAGTTCCATGTATTATTCAAATACCGCTAGAAAATTCATATTCAAATTTTTATGAATAATTAGTATTATTGTTTAATAAATGCATTGAACTTCAGAGTCTTACTTATTGATATTTAATTGGCCTTTATTTAAACTATAACTATATAATAATATTTTAAGAATTCTCAAATTTGAGTTTCCAGCTCAAATTTCAGTAATTACAGTCGAGTTAAAACTGTAAATACTATTCATCGAGACAGTAGGGTGAAAAATAGAATGCCCTGGATTGGACTATTACCGCGCATCAAGGAAGCTCATTTTTGTAAGCTTAGTCGATCTTAAATTTTATACTCAGTTTAAAAAAAAGTTAACGTTTTTTTACCATCTTAGTTCTTTTGTATATTTATTCTAGGATAACAAATTGGTTTATATTGCTTTATTTCATTACATTTTATATTTATGCTAGGTTTATATTGCTTTATTTCGTTTTTTTTTTTTTATTAAAATAGCAAATATTTTATGTCTTTTATGTAACTCCTCTCAACACCTTTGTCTTGTATCCTTACTCTTCTAATAGTCCAATCTCCTGTTTGCATAAGCGGTTTTTAGTATTTAAAGGCTCGAGAAGTAATATAATTTTCTTAAATTGCAAATGTTTATGCTTTATATCTATTATTTCCATCACAATTTTTTAAAATGTCAAGCAAAATTTAAGAAACTCTTTTACATGGTCTTGGCGAAGTTAATACGTATAATCATTTAAGACACACACACATACAGAGTGTGAGAGATCTTAACGTTTTTCAATCTCTCTTTGAGGCCGCATTACTTACATTTTCCTTTTTTTAGGTGTTCCGATACTTTCAGGGTCTTCATATGTTTCAACTAACAACTTTTCTTTCATTATTATTGGAATATTTTTTGTAATACTAATATTTCTATTAAGTTGAGTCTGTGAGATTTTTTTTCAAATTCTTTTTGACAAAGTTATATTTTGATTGTTTGATAGGTTGTTTTATTGACTCCTCACTTAGTAGAAATTCGAAGTCTATTGGAGACTGACTTCGAAATTTTGAGCTTCTGTCAAATAACGAGGATGGCATATGAATTGGTATTTCTCTCTCCAAACTTCCTCACAAACGCGAGAACTTTGAGCTTCGACAGATTTAACTTGCTTCAACCCCGCAATATATGGCGGGTCTCTAGTACCATCAGGATTTGAACCTACGACTTGGACAACACGTTGGTCAAAATTGCTCAGAGGCTGCATGTGACAACCGGACGACAAGCTTCGCCGCTTACTGTGGTCAGGCGTCTGCATAAAGGTGACATGTTTACTTGTCGTCCTGAATGCTGCATACCCTTCCACAGAACCGTTTACGGTGGTATCAAGAGCACAAAGACTGGATATCTCATCAATGGAGTCGCATTCTGTTTACTGATGAGAGTCGATTCAATATGAGCAACGATTTTCAGCACCAGTTGATATGGAGGGTGGTCACGGTTTAATTCAACTAACATCAGGGAAAAAGACCATTGGGGTAGTCTTGGAGTGCTTGTGTGGGAAAGCATTATGTTGAATGGAAGAAAGGTGCTCCATATTTTCCACAGCTGGAGATCGTAACTGCGTTGAAATTATCCTGCATGTGTCTGCTTTGAAGTGTCATTGGTTCAGACTACTTTTAAGGCCAACAATGCAACTCCATACAGGATCTCTGCTGTTGAGGAGCTTCAACAAAGTGAGGCTATCTGCAGAATGGACTAGCCACACATTAACATGTTTTAATAGCATAAAAAAGTATTGTTATTAATTGATAAAGATTTTAGGAAATATTCTTTTAATTCTGATGAAGAAAATATATGCAGAAAACAGAGTATTGCTGAACATGCTGTATTAACAATACATTTGAAAAAAAGTTTAGTTCACTACAAAAAATTGCATTTTTTTTTCAGTTTAAAAAATACTTTGTTAAATTGAAATTTCTTATAAGTATATGTTGTATTTCAGTCATTTGCATTTTTTTTAAAATAAAAGATATCAAAGAACAATAAAAGGTTTCAAGAAATAATTCCAATAACTATTTTAAAATATTGAAATTCTGTCTTTTTAAAAAGAGTGCCATATTTCTTATCACGTTTCATAAACTTAAAATCTTTTGCGTTTACTATAAATTTATTTTTGCTGCTCCTGCATCTGTAACGGTTTTCAAACCATTTATTTGAAGAAAGAGACTGACAAAACCATTCCTTTTAATAAAAATAAATTCCCATTTTGAGAACACAAAATCTTTAAAGTGACGTAATTTGCTATACGACTAAAGTAAGTCTGATATAAAGCGTTCACGCAAAAGTAACGACATTACTTATAATGGACCTTTCAAAAAATAAAACGCAAGCATTCAAACAGATATATGTTTTCATTAGAATTGATTCACTCACTTTTTCGTGTACAGACATTGAAATGACTCATTCATATAAAATAAATAAAATTTCTTTCTGCTTGAGAAATGAGGGATATTTCAAAGAAGTAGGTAACATTATACTTCTCATTTTACAATGATTGAATTTTCTGAAAATGCTCCCATTTATAATTTAGGTGATTTGTAACAATATTTATGGAAGTAATTTATTAGAAAACAGTTTTTATTCTTTAGGCTACACACGTAGTATTGGCAATCCTGGATTACATCATAAAAATACTGATCCTTTTATTTATATATATATATATATATATATATATATATATATATTTTATTTTTTTTTAAAATATAGAGAAATATATTTTTTAAAATTTTTTTATTTTTTTTATTTTTTAAAATGTTATTGTATTTTATTTATTTTCTTTATATTTTTTCAAAAGAGGAAAAGTATTTTAAAATAAAATTTTAACGAAAAGCGATGTTTAACAAACTGTTTTTGCAAATACTGATTGGTTTTGAATAAACATTACAAATAGGAACATTCTAAATCTGACAAAAGTAAATATTCGGTTTTATATTTTAATTTAATTTTCCATGGTTGCTTATTAACGTCAGGTCTAGAAATAAATTGAGGGTTTTTGGTGACGAATCTCGTAATTTTGAGTCTTGGTCAAGTGGCGAGGATGTTTCCTGAACTAGTATCCACTCTTCAAACTTCCAAAACATCCTAACGTAAATATATTGAGCCTCGGAAGGTATCAGCCTACCTTCGAAAAGGAATTTTTTAAATAATTGAAAAAATAACTTTTTATATGCATTATACTATAAGACATGTTTAAAAACTTAAAATACAATGTAAAATTTGCATAAATTAAAAATTGTTTTAATATTTCAGGTAAAAAATACATAAAAAGTGTAGTAAAATGGCAAAACACCAAAACTGAAATTTAAATAAAAAATATTTCAATTCTATAAAATTTATTATGATGAATTGAATTTAATTCAGGATTTTTGTCTCTTTCACAATTATAACCCTCATAATTAAATATTTATAGGAAGTCGTACCTTAACATACAGAAAAAACGAAAAAATTTGTGATAAGTTATGACTTTTATCATGAATAAAATGCAAAGTAATCAAATTATAACAATAGGAGAGGTTCAAATCCTAAATGCACTTTCATAGAGTATTCCTTGAAAGTCTTATAACATTATATACATAACACTTTTCAATACGATATTTTGCGCTGAAGCAAAATCTGAAAATCTTGCTTTTGAGAAAAAGCTGAAAATACATTTCAACCCAGAAACTTACCTAATTAAATAAACATTTAACATTAAAAGGCTTCTGATTTGTAAAGTTCACTATCTGTATTACTTAAATAAGTTATTTTTTTCTTCCTGATGACCTTTAAAACTTTTCTACGCTTACATGTTATAGGTGTTCTATAACGCTTCAAATCCCTGATTCGATAGTAATCCGACTTTCGTATCCCTTTACAGTAAAGTAGCCCGAATTTTCAATATTCATCTTATTTAAAACTTTTAAGCAGCCTTGATGCCCTTTTTTAAATTATATAATTTCATCATATGCACCCAATTTCACAATTTTCAAACAAACAAAAACTTCCTTTGGTACTCTTTATCATATTACACCATTAAAAGATTCATTTACATTTTGGATCTTGGGAAATTCATCTTGTATGTTGGAAGATATTTTGATGGCAATATTACTTAAGATATCAATGTAAATAAACGTTAAAGCTCCATTTCCTGTAGCAAAATGCTACTTCCATTTCTAAAAAATTAACACAGATTATTATTAAAGTGCTTATAACTGAAGTTCTATGTAAGACAAAACAAAATTGAAACTATTCTAGAAAGCTAAGAAATCAGGATTTAATAATAGACTGTAAATAAAAAAAAAATCGCCTTTTTGACCGAAAACCTCATTTTAAAGGTGGGCGGATACCTTAACGTGCATGAGCCCAGCTATATGATTGGTCATTAGTGGCATTAGTCTCAAGTTCACGGTTTGGTTAAAACAACGCCGACCACTAGCTTCCAACTAAGACCACTCGACTATAACAGTCCTATATTATAATTCGAATGCTTATGGTAGTTAATGTAGCTTTAAAAATGGTGCATAATCTACTTTCAAAAATTTTACTGTAAATGTTTGCTACAATATTAACAACTTTTTATATTAGCATTATATATAAATTCAAACTGACTAATTTGCAATATATTCGAAAAATCTATAAAGAAAAATGAATTTAAAAATATTTTATAGTCAGATACTATTTTAATTTTTATTGAATTACTCTTAATACAAAACCACTAGTTATTGCCCTGTGATAAACAAAATTCATTATCTGACAGTAGGATTATAAAATGAAAGGATGTTTTTTTTTAATAACTTCATAATAGGACTGGCTTAGTTTAATATCAAAGGGTACAATCCGAATACAGAAGACATTTTCAGACTGATAATTGTTCCAGCTTTCTTATCAGTTTATGACATTGTAAAGCAAATACCCTTATAACATACATCATTCTTAAGATTTAGAAACATTCCCAAAATTCTAAATTTTTCCTTTGAACACATAAAGAGCAAACTATATTTATTATTACAGTATAGGAGACGAAATACAGAACACATTTTATATCGGATAAAATTGAATAAATGATAAACAGTCGTATGTGTGTAGTATAAAATACACTACTAATCTCTGAAGGACAGTGAAGTTAGAATATTTTTATGTAGCTTTCACAGAGCAGGAAAGATCTATTCTATTAATAAAAAGGTTCTTTCCGAGGAAATCTAAATTTCTATATTGAGATTCTGTAGGAAATACAATAAACTTCCTTATAACTGGAAATAATTATTATAAACACATAAATCCACAACAGCACAAATTCACAATTACCACAATCAAACGTAAGACTCCAAAATAGTGATCACAGTATCGCTTGAGGTGATACACTAATTGATACATAGTGGATCATATACATATATACTCTCAAAATACCTTTTAGAACTTTCCCGATTTGTACAGGGGGATTCAGTTTTGTCCCTAATTTTGGCTACTTGACAGTATTTGGAGACAAAATGTGTCATGAAATCTATTGCCAGGATCATCCTACCTATTCAGACGGATTGCCTGGCGTATTCACTTTTAGATTATAAATCTGTTTTTCCGGTTACAATAATCGTTACTCAGGGAAGACAATAAAGTTCCGAATTTCTGTAATAACATTAATATGCAAGTGTTATTGGAAAATGTATTCAGATTTTAAATTTAATATGGTAATAGAAGCATTCGTTAAACAAATAATCCAATTTTATTAATTGTTCAATGACATAAAATCTCATTAAATTACGTAAATAACTGAGATCTTTAAATACTTTTATGAAACGAAGAACAAAATGTAGAAATTACCTTTTTCAAAGGTAGTTTCTCTTAAAATATGTGGGTGTACAAAACAGTTGTGCAACTATGTTGTGAAACCTACGATGTACTTGATTTCTCCAAAGCTGTAGCAGAATATAATAAGGTATTCTACAAAGGTGCACCTCAATCTTAAAATTTCATACTTGGTACAAAGTAATATCATTTGGTGTGGTATGATTTCATTCAGATAGAAAGGAGCAACATTTATCCTTTCCGTTTAACTTATTCGTTGGAAAAATATGAATAATACATATTTTTAAGAGAAAAATATTCTTAATGCATATTTGATCGTTACAAAGACATTTAAATGCTCCTTTTCAGTAACTTAAATGTTTGGTTTCGATTTTTACACTTTTTTTCAAAATCCTAAATATCTCCATTCGGTAACTGTTTAGAAATAAAATAAAAATGGCAATGGAAATGTATTTTTAAACATATAATTATGTATACAGAGCAACTCTCATCGCATAGCTGGACAAAATTAATATCAATGTTATTAGCTCAAAGAGAATTAAGTTGCAGTTTCAATGGATTAATTAATGAAAACAGTTAATTATTTTCTGATACAGAATATTTTTCGTTACGGAATCTGATCTTTTAGTGTAATTTATTTTTCTCTCATCTTAAAATTATTTTAAACTTCCTATTTCTTCAAGTTATCTTGAAAATTTCTGAGTTATGGGGATTTAAGAATGAGTCTCTTAATGTTTTTTAACATTATGATGATAAAAAAAAAATTATAACTCAATATTTCTTAAAGTTCCCAATCTAAAAGAAAAATTTTTATAATCTAATTTAAAAACTCAGGAAAATTGCGAATCGCAATATTATTATAAAAATATGGATTATTAAAGAAAATTACGAAAAAAAGGGATTGTAATATGCTAAACTTTTAGATATTTTGATTCATTATGGCATAAAAATCCTTTTCCAAAATTGCTTGTAATTCCCTCTTCCATTTCATGAAATATTCAACTTTGAAATTAGGATCGGACATTCTTGAGAGTTAATGGATAGGTTACCAATTTATAAATCTTAATTGTCTGTAATTTCCCTCACGCACTACTATGAAATAGATAATAATATTATGAGTTGTTGAACGGAAGTAATCAAGTGCAGTGTCCTAACAGTGTTTCTGAAAATTTCTCTAGAACAAATAAACTAATTCAATTTTTTTTAAACATAAGCTATTTAGATCATTATTCTCGATATTTTGTTAAGAAGTTGAATTACATAAAAGAGAAATTATTCTTTAGAAGTTACCTAACTATTATTTCAGGGTTATTCAATTAACATATTAGCTTTATAGTTTAGTCCCCTTTTTGAGCAATGGCACTCATTTTATTCAACTGCGATGAGAATTGTAAAACTTATTAAGAGTACCCCAGTTTTTAACGATACTACATTATAACAATACATCTTGAAATACAGAATTGATATATTCATGTGAAAATTTTAAGAACTCTTACCAAATGAGAAGTATCATTTATTAGTGTCGTTATGAGACTCATATTTTCTTACATCTAGTTGTGTGTAAAAAGATAAGAAATTTTTCAACAAACTATAAATTTATTTTAACAACTTCCAGCAGCTAATTGTGCGGCGAACCAATCAATTGATACCAGGGCGTCGCCAATCAAACCCAGTTCTCGTTCCAAAACAAGAAGGACGTTGGCAACACGCAACAGATAAAAACTGGGTTTATGGCGTGGGAATAACATAAGAAATTATTTAACATACATATAAAATAAAGACATATTACAAATAAATGAACAATTAATGAAATAAAAGACATCGAATACGAATAGGTCCAAACAACATCATTAGGTGCTAGTTTCAGTTTACACTTTTTTTTAACATTACATGAAACTATAGCAGATCACTGTATGCTAAATAATATTTTTAAGCCATAAATGCTTTTCAGTGCTTGTTTAGGAGCTTTATTTTTTAAAATAATTTTTTAGTCCTCTTTTACTTATTTCAAATCGCTTAGCTACAATACATCAAATAGTAAAAAAAAATGTGAACATTGAGGATAATTTGTTTTGTTACGTTTTTCAAAAATATCAGTGCTTTGTTATAATATTCTCATAATATCATGAAATAAAAATGCTGTAACATGAATTGAAAATTATATATTCTCTTCCGATAACCAAGTTTATAGATGAAGAACCTAATGTTTTTGTCACTCCCCTCCCCCCGATAACTGACATTTGGGTGTGTTGGGGATTTAATAGCTCCACAATTAAATAACTGTAGAGCTTTATAATTAAGAGCAGCAGCAGAGAACTAATATAAGGGAAAACTAGATTTATGTTATTTATCCTTTCCAAAGATAAGTATGGCATGTAATGTTCTATCTAGTGATTTTGAACATAATACAGATAAAAATACAGTCAACAACATTTTGAATTAAATAAAGAGGATTATAAATCTTATTAACAGTTTTAAGAACAAAGCTAAGGAGTGAACAATTTATCAAATTTTATATCCTTTGTATGTCTTTCTTTTTCTTTTTTGCATAAATACTCTCTCTTCAAATTCGTTTGATTTTCTTATGCATTTAAATACTTTGTAATTGAAAACTAATATAACTGTATCTAGATTGCACACACACAGATAAACATTAAATATATAATGATCACATAGAGAAATAGGAAAAAGAAAATCTACAAATTTATGAAAAGTCTTATAAATGATGGATAATATTGAATCAAATTATGATATTCTATGTCCAATAAAATGCAACTTTTTAATGTTGATAGTTTCTTTTAGTTACTGATGAAATACCCAAATTATTTTTAAGAATTTATTTCAAAATTTAGTTTTAACATAATGTATGTCTTCTCTTATATCCAATATATGTAAGTATTTGACTTCATGATATCTACAATGGGAACATATTTTAACTACGAGATCCTCCAATATCTCTGCATTACCTCTTTCAATATATAACTCTTTGAGACTACAAGATGAAACAGTAAATGTCTTTTTACTTCTATCTTTTTTATTCAGAATATAGTGCAATTTTTCTTAAAATTGTCCTCTAAGAATTTTGTTATTCTTCTAGTAATTTTTTGAAGCAGATATGAGATTGAAAATACTATCTTAGAAAAAGAATACAAAATTTTTAGCTTGAGAATTCTTTAAATTTCTTTGCATTATCTTTACTCCACGTGGATCACATTAATTTTAAAAAATGAATAAATATTGTTAATGCATCACTGATGTTTGTGAAAAAGCACATTTATTAGCTTCTTTTGAATAAATAATATTTAATAATGCATTGATTTTTTGAGGACAGGAGTTGGGTATTTTTTAATGTTTGGCGAGATAAAATAAAATTTTATTTTATACCACATTGTTTTCAGTGTAAATGAATACTGTTTTTAAGACATTCGCATTTTCACAAGCACGGATACATATTATTTTTCTTTTTCTTTTTCGTTTTTGTGTACTATGAAAAATTCCTGTTTTACCACGTTTAGAATTTTAAATAGTGAGATTAAAATTTCATTAATATGCACCAGATTACTCAAGGGTATCGTAAATTTTTAATAACTATTAAGAAATTTCTGAGTTATCTATATAAACTTTATTTTGATTGTTAATTGCTCCTTACGTACTTACTGTAAACAACAAATATTATTGCTTATTTGTTTTGTTTCAGGAAGCCGTAGATTAAAGTAATTCGTGGTATCTTAAAATTATAATTATTATCTCAGACAGTATATAGAAAGTTTTAATTATTTTTAAAATAATTGAGATAGGAACATACTTTTTATTTATTAATCTAAAGACTTTTCTATACAGTCTTATCATCAGAGTCACACATTTCTTTCAGCATTTCTTGACCTGCCGAAGACTTTTATTGTAGATCTCAACTGTTTAACCACTTCTTTGTGCTGGGAGTTACTTCAATCGAAGGTACTTGAAACTATACAAATCAATATTAACAGCTGTAATTTACAGCATTTTGTACATAAAGACCAATTAATATTTAAAATAAATTTTAGAACTTTACAATACATTCTCGTATCACTAACTTTATATTGATTGATTACGCTTTTGGTAAAAAGTTTAACAAATTTCCACTTAATACAGCTTTTATTCTTAAGGTACCTCCAAAATTTCAATTAAATATGACTGAATATTTAGCATATTAATAAATGTTAATATCAGTCATTACGTTCTGAGTTCCATAAATTTATTTGTCAAAGAGCTTCAGATTTAAAATCTAATAAATATTCATCGTCTATATAAGATTATCTTTCAGCATTCTTATGATATACGAGTATTGTAGGCAAGTACTATAAATGTTATATAATTGTGAATATGGTAATATGTAAATGACTTAATAAAAATTAATTTTTTGCATTTATAACAACTTTTGTTAAATTACATATATTTTACTTTAAATTTCTTTTAAAATTTGATTAATTCAATACTTAAGCAAAAAAATGGCCTTGAGAAAAATCGGAATTTTTTAAGTCACAAAAGTTTTAGTCAAAACTTTTTCCATAAGACTAAATTTATTTTATTTCATTTGGTTAAATATAGATGTGAAGTGAATTTAAATTAGAGATAGTAATATATAAATGAGAAATAGAATTGAAGGAAATGAAGGGAGCTAGAGGATAACGACTTGCTGATAGAAATTTATACTTTGGATTGAAGCATCTTAATGTTTTGTCGAGTAAAGGTTAAGTATTAAGATAAGAATCTGCTGTTTATGTGAAGTAATGGAATCAGAACGAATAAATTGGTAAGCTAAGAATTTATATGTTAATCCTAATTTAGAATTGACACGTGAAGTTGGATTCGAGCAGAGAGCAATCTAATCTAACCATCATTGATAAGTAAAGCATTTTTCCTTGTTCTTATGTATCTTCAATTGGAATTTTGAATTTAGTAACTGTTCAATTGACAGGAACAATAGCCATAGAAATAAATAATGAAGTGTGGGAGTTACAATATGTTTATAAAATACTTCTATGAATTGGCAATGTACAAAATATTTTTATTGATATTGTTGGTAAACCTTTTTCTAAGCCTCAAATTTTTTTTTTATCCCACAATAATTTTATATTGTCTTTTGGATTTTTATAATAAACAAAATACGATAAAACATATGTTTCTAAACGACTGATGAATTGAATTGTCACAACATGCCATGACGGGCATATTACACGCACTCACAACACGTAATGACAAGCGGATTGTGCGTATAAAAGTGATATATCACTGTGCCATATCAGGAGCCATATCACAAAAAGTACGATCATGCAGAACATTGCAATGTTCGCAAGACGCCTATTGCTGCGCTTATTTGTGTCTCAAAACTACAGGCGTTTACGTCAGCATTGATGCATATAACAGAGGAAATGGACAGCAGCGAATAACACGACCACTTTTTACAGATGAATCTCGCTTCTACCTGCAACATCACGATGGTCATACAAGAATATGAAGGCACCTTGGAGAAAGTTTGCATAACTGTACCTTTTTCATATACGTACTAGTCTTGTATTCAGTATTAAAATTTGAGGTAGTATTAGATTTCATTACCACACACCTTTCAAGTATGCATGACCTGTACGAAGACCATGAAGCGCTATATATCTTGGAGTTTGGTGCCTGAGGACCTCTCTTACCTTCAAAGATTCCCAAAAGCTGTATTCCAAACAAGACAACACGCAACTTCTCGTCACATCCAATGTTCAAGAAATAATCGCCATCCAGATAGCAATTTTGCTTGGTCTCCCAATTTTTTGCCAATCAAAGCCAATCAAATGGTCGATGAATGGAGAATGATTGACCTAGTATACAACACCATTTGCTACAACAGATTGCTATCAACCCTGCACCAGTGACTACCCTGCAAGACACCAACACCTCTTTCCTTTAATGCTGTTGATTATTGCCAAACAGTGATTATTGCCAAAAAGTAATTATTACCAACCTCAGCAGCAAAACATTTTACTGATTTTATTTTCATCTTCACACCGCAGAAAGTTGTATTTTTAATCACTTTACCATTGTACTGTACATCATCTGTAATAAATTCGGCTTAGTTATGTCTTGCCCTTGGTGCTGCATTAGGATGACCAACTGCGCAAAAAGGATCTGATGATATTTTAAATTAAAATGAAATAGGAAAGAATGTCATTATTTTAAAAGATTTAAATAAATAAAGATCTAGTTAAATTAGAGCAAGACTTTTCAATTAATTCAAAGCCTGGATAGTATGCATATTCAAAATGATGTATTTAGAAATATATGTTAACATTTTTTTTTCATTTTGTTGGTTTGTACACACCATACACATATATATGTATGTATAAAGATATAATACAACTTTTCATAAAAATCACTGCTTGTTTACGTATATATATTGGGCATTGTATTAATTTGGTTGGTCTTGTGAACCTATTATGAATTCTGAACTTACTGTTTATTACTTTTAACCACGTTAATGTACATATTGAAGATTTTTTTTTTTAAATTTCAAAGCATTATTATAAAAATTTGCTTGGGAATGTAAAAGCTCTTTTTCACCTGTAAGAATATGAATGGAAAAAAATAAATTTAAAACTGAGTCAAAACAATGTCTTCATTTAAAATAAAAGATGATTTAATCTAAATAAAAGATGATTTAATCTAAATAAAAGATGATTTAATCTAAATAAAAGATGATTTAAGCTAAACGGTTTATTATGAAATCTTAACTGTATTCTATAGTTGTTATCAATACCATTCATCAATGTCAATATTTTGAAGGTATTTCAGCTTTTATGGAAGAAAAGTGATCTACCTGAAGATATACAGCGCATAAAGAGCACAGTTCAAAAAGAAACGGAATGATCTATATTACTCGGGAAATACCCTGAAAGCGACATTATTCTCTATGATCCGATTTCTGTAGAGTCATTAATCATAACATTTCTGACTCTACCATAGAAGGGAAAACATAATGAATGTGACATCTACTTCGAAGATCAATCATCAAGGTTTAAGCAGCTAGAGAACATAGTCGTGTTCGTGATTCATGATATTTGAATCGTTTTTCCAATATGTCAAAATATACATTATAGGAAACGAAAATATTTTTGTCATAACTTTCAAACTTCTTGATTATTATTATAGTGCTAAGATATATTTTTAAAATTTAATACTTTAGCTTAGAATTTTAAATTCGTGATATCTTAACAAATCTGCGTTATGAAACAGATAATAATATAATCGACGTATTTAACATTGAGTAATGTTACATCGCTTCATATCATTTAATACGAGAGTTGTCGAGAATGTAAAAGAACTCAATTACTAAAAGTCCTAAAAGAAATGTATATTTTTGAAATTTTTTAAAAATTAATAACGTAAATCAAACGTTTTTATTCGAGGTAATCGCCTTTCCTCGCAATCCCTTTTATGAGCTGAGGGATGAGTTTTATTTTACCGTTGCCAAAATAATCTCCTACAACCTGTTTGACTTATTATTTGATGATATCCTGAACATCATTAGTTATCGAAAATCTTTTTGTGTTTATAAGCGATTTCAGAGATGTAAATAATAATTTAATGATGCTGGATCTAGGTTATGAAGGTGTGTTTGTTGATGTACCATCCGAATGAATCTAAGAGTTGTTTTGTGACTTTGTACATGTGTAGACATGCATTATCATGCAAAAATATACTCTTTTCGTTTGCCTTTCTCTTCTATTATTCCGTACCGCCCTCCATAAACTTTTTGGGGTTTTTCAATACGCTCGGCATTAATTGCGCCTCCTCGAAACAAATTAAACTCTTTACATCCCCAAAAAATAGAGGCTATAATTTTTCGGGCTAACACACTAGTTTTGAAATTTTTGTGTAGGTTTAATGCTCCCGGCCCCATTTCTGCACATTATTAACCGCATCTGGTGGAGAGCCAATGCTAGCTGATCCTAAGCCCCGGTATAGTGGGAGGGCTGCCCTCGCCTCAAGTGCCGTAATAAAACTTCGTTTTTAAAGAAGTAATGGGAAATGAAAGGACATAGTTGCATTCTTCTCGGATGTTGAAATCAAAAGTCATATCATAATGAGAATATATATGGTCGTGTAGCTATAGTTGAATCTTATATTTGTGCTCAGCCTGCGTTGGCCTAAGCAACGGCCACTCTTCTCAAGTGCTAAAATATGAGGGAAGCCACCTCTTGTGCTTAAATTATGAGGGAAGCCACCTCTTGTGCTTAAATTATGAGGGAAGCCACCTCTTGTGCTTAAATTATGAGGAAAACCTTCTCGAATATTAAAGATTTGAAGAAAGTGTTGCTCACGTCACTCACGTGACAAATATGCACCTTCTTTAGATGTTGAAAACAGAGGTATGTTAAGTTATGAGACAGCACAACTATGTATGTTGGTAGCATAACATTAGCTTAGTTTTGTGATTAACAGTCTTAGGTACTTAACCTTGTGGCAAGTTATAGCGAGATTGCTCAGGTATGTCCAGTACAATTGTAGCGAAATTTCCTATCGGCGCACTATCAGACGTGGCTCAGACCACGTTATTTTCATCGAGTATTAAATTAAGGGGAGGGTATTCTCTTCAGATGCTTAAATGAAGGGGATGTTCTCCTCAACTATTGAAAGGTGGAGAAAATGTAAATCCATGAATGATGTCCTATCCCTGAATCTTTCCAGCCCTCTAGGATGTCAACTGGTCCTAAACTTGGAATGTAGGGAGAGC
Organism: Nephila pilipes; assembly: GCA_019974015.1. Taxonomy (NCBI): domain Eukaryota; kingdom Metazoa; phylum Arthropoda; class Arachnida; order Araneae; family Nephilidae; genus Nephila; species Nephila pilipes. The sequence goes on along the minus strand of BMAW01121036.1, from coordinate 154,976 downwards.
TTGACATGTCTTACTAGTCCACAAGTTCCAACTCTGGGTTATAAAAGGGATCACCTACTTCAGGTACTTAAATTAAGGAAGAGTGCGAAAATGTCTCTGAGAGCGCAAATGAAAGCATGAGTAACAGTTGAGACTGGTACGAACCGGCTCGAGCATCAATGCATTGAGTTTGGTGGAGTAGGTACGTCTCTGTCATTTGGTCGATTTAAAGAGTTCTATCATAGGACTCTATCTTACTTCAATCATGTAGTAAATCGTGCGAAGGGCGGATAGATAGTGTACACTTAAATATGTGTATGCATAAGTAAACGAAATGAGAGTGCACTTCCGTATGATTCACAATACAATTCTTCGTAAATAGTTTTTATATCGTTAAGAATTTGAACTCTTATCTTTAAGAATCTTAACTTCCTCTTTTCGGAAAGGGTGGCTGCAGATATAGCCGTATAAGTGTTGTCTAAGTATAGTAAAGCGGATATACGATACTAGAGAAGAGCTATTACATCGGCTCTTGGTGGGAAATTAAAGGAATTAGCATTCCTATCTCGAAAACTGTAAGATACAGGAAACAGTTAATTATAAAGTTGTAAAGTATCATAGATTTAGTACGAAAGGACATCTTGTAGACATAAATGGTAGAAATAGAATGTTTTAAACGCACAAATGTTTGTTCGCAATTTCCAAAATCATGACGCTCAAAACTTGGACGAATGGAGAAAAATGTATATTTTGGATGAAAAATGAGCCTGCATCGCGGCACATCGCAGTAATTCTCAATCAATAATACAGTGGTTTAAACCTCTTGGGTTGGATCCTTGTACTAAATGTCTATACAAACAGAGTAGACAATATGCCGATCATGCAAATCGTATTACAAAATGTATCAACTTTATGCAACTTGGATTTTGTGTGCGCAATTTTTGCGTTATGCAAATACGCATGAAATATCACACTTGTTCACTTGAGACAGCAATAAAGGAGGTGTCGAAGTGTGTGATGAAGCTTATGGCCAGGAAGAGATTTTCCAAAGATGGACAGCGTGAAATGGTTCTGCTTTACGGTGAATGTGGGAACAAGGCACAATTAGCAACGCAGTTGTACTGGTAACGTTTCCCTGAAGGCCCTCATCCTTCTAGGAAAACAGCCCTAATGTTTGTGAAACGCTTAAGTGAGAAATACTGCTTTATTAGCTGAACTCGATCCGGCAAACCACCTGAGGTAGGACGACCGGCATACTTGGATAATATATTTTCATACGCCCTCGCGAGAGACATAAACGAAAACCGTAGCCTTTCACAAAGACGCGTTGGGGAAATCCTAAAAATATCAAAAGCACATCCATACCAGCCAACTTTTCATAAGGCATTATTGGAAGGGGATGCAACGAGGCGTTACGCATGGTGCAGATTTTTCAAGAATTAGATAGAGGTCCAGCCAACATTCTTGGTAGATGCAATATGGACGGACGATGCATACCTTTCGCGAAACGAATGATACAATAGGCAGAACACCCATCACTGAATGCTGGAAAATATTACATAGTGTGTTGACGTTTGACATTAAATGCGGTTTTCGATTAATGTTTGGTAGGATTAACTGGTTGATAAACCTAATATTTTAGCAATAAACGTTAATGAGAGTACGATATTTCGATTTCATACAGGACGTAATACCCGAATTTGGTGAGAACCTGCCTTGCTCTGTATGGCTTCAACATGCACATAAGTGAAGCAGTACCTGGTAGAGACATTGAGATTGCAAATAATCGAATATGGTGGTTTTAAAGAATAGTTTTCATGTTCACCTGACCTGATTCCCAATGGACTTTTTCTTATAGGGATACCTCAAACACCATGTGAATGCGATCTCTTCATCACCATTGCAAAACCTACAACGATGCTTTACGGAAGCCTGTGTTAACATGACACCAGCTATGCTAAAGATGTGGAATGGGAGGTTTAATCAACGAAAGCGTAAAGTATCTTATGATAACTTGTTATTTTCTCTTTCTGAGATTGTTTTGTCATGTCACAGTGTAGGAAATAGCGAGCAAACAAATGCGCGTTTTAATGTTCTGTTTTTACTATTAATACTCACAAGATATCTTACATTAAATCGATTATGCTCTAAAAATTTGTAATTCATGCTTCCCCCTATCTCATACCGCTTTTGAGATAGAAAAGCTAACTATAAAATGTTTCATCTGATGGTACTTTAAGCGGTCTCATTCAGTAACGTATAGCTATTTTTCTATACCTTGACACGATATTTATGATTGTAGCCGCAGCCTTTCAGAAATTAAGAGTGGGGGGTGGCATGAAATTTTGTGCGCACTACTTACACACACACACACACACACACACACACACACACACACACACAATGAAATTATATGTTAAAATAAATATAAAAGAAATAAATTTAATGAATTTTTCAGAAATGGTACAGAAGCAAATATTAAAACAGAAGTATAAAATAATAGTGTTGCAAAAAAATACTTTAAGGATTTTTAGCGGTCAGAAAAATTTAATTTGTAAGAGAACATTCAAATTATTTGTGTATGCCTGGTTCTATAAAAACAAAAAGAATAGTAAAATCCTACTAAAATGAAAAGTTACCTGAATATATATATATATATATATATATATATATATATATATATATATATATATATATATGCATGTATGTGTGTGTGCATAATACCTATAGTATTATAAATATTGATTAAAATATTCTTTTGTTTTCAACGTTACTGAACAAATTGATTAGTAAAAAAATATAAACTGAAACCCCATCATCATATTCATTTTCGGTTTAAAAAAATTTGTGCTGAAAGTTGACTAATCCAGACACCAATCGAAATTTAAATTAGGAGGAAAACCACTATTGCGGAACAGATTTGCATTTAAAATGCTCTAAAAGTGTACTTTTGAATACCTTTCCATTAGTTGACTTGCAAGGATAGAACTTAATGTGCATCATTCTAAAAAAATCCAATGTTAGAGTAGAATTAAAAATTATTTTTAAAATTTTTCATTATAGGTAAATACGGTCTTTTTCAGTTTTTTTTTTAGCTCTCTTATTTTTTTAAGCCCTTTAGATAAATTATGCCTACGATAGAAATAAAAAAAAAAAGAGAGGAATATTAAAGAACTTAATGTGCTTTCAACGAATTATTTATTTCACTATATTTTCTCTTCTTATGCAAGCACGTAAATTATCTCTTAAATTTAAAGTAAAATAAAAATGTTATAGCAATTAGTTTGGTAAAAAATATTTTATGCTTTTAAAAACTTCCTGTGAAAAGCAAAATCAGGGCACAAGTTTATACCTTCATTAAGATGTGTGAGATTTTATCCTTACCACAGTGAAATAAAAAAAGAATTTTTCTGAAAGTTTATGAAAAATATTAACTGCATTTTGAAAGCACTGTAAATATGTAAAAAAATCTGAAATATATGCTAAAAGTTATATCAAGCTTTTTAAAGAAAATATTTACTTAATCTTTTCATAAGAAAAGCTTAGCATAATTTTTGTTAACTTTAATGGCTTGGTCAATGCGTTAAATCCTTTTTCTTTCGGTGAATAATTTTCTTGAATTATCATTGAAAGATATTAATAGTAAAAATGCAAATAACTTTGAATAAGGTAAAATAAATTCAAATAATTTAAAACTTATGTACAAAACAGAATGGACGAAAAGATGCTTCTTAGCAGTCAGTGTTGGAGAAGAAAGTTTAATAACATTTTTTTATAACAATATTTTTATAATACGGAGGGGAATCGAGTAAGCATAGACAGAACCATACAAAAACTTTTAGCAGGTCGAGAGATTGAGTATTAATGATAGTTGTTGCAAATGTTTTGTCTCAAAAATAACATTCTCTAAGAGTATGAACAGGCAAATAGCAATCAAAAGATTATATAGGGAAGTACCGTCTAGCCAAGATCATTTTGTATGACCCCTCTACAATCCCTTACCTAGCCTGAAATTCATGTGATCATAAGCAAGGTCATTGCGGTAATTCGAAAGTATTCAGTGTGAGTGGTTGAGGCACAACGCCACAAAGTAATCAGCGAAAACATTCTCCCATACATGCAACATATACTTGCTATACATGAAGGTGTAAGCCAGTAAGTAGATTACAAAAGCCAATAAAAAAAAGAAACAAGATATTTACTTGTAAAACATTTCTTGTAATACTCACTAACACTGATACATTCATCCTATCTTTTTACAAAATTTTCAATACTTGCTGCATAAAAGTCTTTGGATTGATGTTTCTAACGTTCAGCGTCTAAATCAGTCGAAAGCACATGACACTCAGGTGCAATCTAAGTGAGCCAAACAGCTGATATTGCTTGGAGCTAGGTCTAAGCTGTAAGGCGGACGCTGATGAAGTTAACACCGAAATTCTACAATTTTCTTCTGGGTAAATCTAGCAAAATGAAGAGTAGCATTACCGTGATGGAACAAGGATCCATTAGCCAATAGACATGGAAGTTTTCTTTGAACTGTATTACGAAGCTTCTACGGAATGATACAGCATGGAATAGCACTCACAGTTCCACTCCATTACAGGAAGCAAGGGAGCGAACTTATTTAAAATCCTTAAACATTATCAGCACAATCTTACCAGACGACGGAATCTCATTGAATTTGCGTTTTGAAGGTCAAGAATGATACTTTCATATGATTGAAGCTCGTTTTGATTCGGTGAACCTATGTTTCATCCTCAGTAAATTATCCTGATAATCTATTGATTTATTTGAAAACAATTTCAACTAATTCCTGGATTCTGATATCTGTTGTAACTTACGTATTGGCCAACCCGTATATATTTTTTTCCGTCACTCCCGTCTACCAGCCATTTTGATTTCGTGAATTAAACCAATGGAATTTCTATTACCATCCTCAAATCTTTACTATTTTAACCATTTGAATGTAATAAAGGGCATTCGAAAAAGGAAAAATATGACAAGCTATTATTTTTCTCCTGTTTTTGAAAATATTTTGGAATATTTTTAAAGAATGGAAAACTGATAAACGAATTATTAAAATATGGGTAAAAATATTTTCAAAAATCAGAGGAAATATGTAATTATACAGAAACTTTTATTATTTTTTGATTTATTGGTCACTTTAATAAATTCAAACAGATAATTGGTAAAACTTTGAGGACGGTAGAAGAATCTCCATAAGATTAACATTACGTTAGCGAAATCAAAATGGCTGGTAGATGGTAGTCTCAATGATTCTCTAGAAATCCGCGATGATGAGATGAAAAGCTTTCGACCAAGAAAAGTTTTAGGAAATGTACTCCCATTCTACAATTTCCTTAAATATTATACTGATTTTGAAAAAGAAAATTAGCTTACAGACTATAAAATTTCACATGTCGGATTAGAATATTGAGTTTCAAAAAGTCATTTGGCGCAAAAAAATATTTTATGTAGATAGGGTTTTAGATGAATAGATTGGGTTTTTTTTTAAAAAAAATGAGAAACAGATTAATATCAGTTATTGAAAAAACAGTTAAACCTTTGTAAGGTAATAAATGTATTGCTTTTTTTTAATGAAATTGTGTACAATTTTATTGTATTTTATTACATACGATATTCTGAGTATTCTCTAATCTGTAATTTAAAAATAGAAAGCAAAGAATAAATTCATTTCAATTTAATGCCGATTTCTTTATGTTTGTTGTAGCTCGTAAGGCTGCTAACATAGATCAGTTTTCTTCTATTATTAATCTATGTTACATTAAATTAGAGAGATCATCAAATTCTTCAAACGTGAATGACGAATAATAAAAAATCATGATTGTAATGTTTTATAAAATGGATAAATGATTTTATGCTTTTGATTCTATTCCATTTCTCAAACTTTATTGCGCCTATGGAAATTCAGAAATCGTAATAAATATTAAATTTTGTGTACATGCTAAATGAATATATATTGCAATTAATTAAAAATTTTTTAATGGTATTATTGGAATGAATTGCAATGTAAGATATTTCATTGTGGAAAAAAATAATGATATATCAAATTTAATAAAAATAATTTATCAATTTATTTTTGATTTATTTAAAACTGTTTCATCAATCAGCTTATTATATAATAAAAATGCTAAATGAATTTTGAAATGGCTTAAGTAAATAAAAATGTAAAGAAAATACGTGAAAAATGAACACAAAAGTATAATAATTAAAATAAGTGAACATTTTAACTTTGAAATTTTTTTTAATAACTTTAACTGTATTAAAATTATTTCAAGTGTACAAAAAGGTAAAAAGATTATTAACCAAGATTATCTATTTTAATTTTCTTCAATAATTAGAAAAAGAGATATAGATGAAGATATACATAGGATCCAGCTCTTGAAATTATTGTCAATTTTATCCCTGATTTATTTTTTAAAAACATTTTGAAATACAATATTTATAATCAGATACATCCCATGGGAAATACTTTGGTTTTGAACGAAATAAGAAATATGACCTACATCGAGATAAATTTTCCTTAAACTGGGGAACCAAAACTGGATCAATTCCAATATCCTATCGATTACTAGCAATCCGCTGACGACTTCTTTCCGATTTGTTCGACTTCCTATAAGAGGTTTAACCGCAAGTTCGAAATCCATTAAAGGTACCATTTCTGGAGATCTATCAGGTCTTCATTATGGTAAGCTTCTTGCCACGGAGTCCTTAATCCTTTTGCAAAATAGAAATCCTATTAAATGATTCCTCGTCTACCCCTTTACTACCTCCCTACTTTGCATTAATGAATTTATAAATGTGCAGTTTAATATATTTTATAATAATTCATTTTCGTTTGAAAGTTATGTGAGTTTTCACACCAGTTTAAGAGAGTAAAAGCGATTGATTTTAAATGGAAAAGGATGATATAAAAATTTTCGATGAATGTTCTGCGAATTCAATTAAGTTAAAATAGAGTAATATTAACAAGCATAGTAATTATATACAAAGCTACAAATCACTATTAAGTTATGAAGGAATTTGAAAAGTTTCAGTATTGATTCCGAAACGTAAATAGTGGTTGTGGCAGCCTTTTGGTCAAGGATGCGAACTTGCGGCTGGCGTTATTTCCTTCGAGTCGTGAGTTCGAGACCTCGTGCTACTGGTGTAACGGGACTGACGTACATTATACCTCCAAATTATCCCGTTACGTTGTGTGGAAGTTTAGAGAGGAAGATGTAATATCAGGTGATGTCCTGAACACTTGACCGAGGCTCAAAATAACGAGGTTTATCACAGGTAGCCATCGAGTTGTTAATAAGTGCGACTTTAATAAGCAATCATCCAATCAACCGAAATGTAAACACTTTGCACTAAAATAAAAGAATCATTCCTATTATATATTAAATAAATTCAATAAATTGTGAAAAATAGGAGTAGTTAATTGTAAGGATAACACGTAAATTTAAAAAAAAAACAATAAATTTATAGTATAAAGAATTATTCTGTTAAATAAAGGTCTTAGAATTATTCCTTGAAGTAAAATATAATTAAATTATTAGCTCTTTTAAATAGAGTACAATTGAAACATTATTTTAAAGGAGCGTAATTAAAACATTATATTAAGATATTTAAATACGATTTACCTGATATTTTTTACAAGGGAAAAATAAATCTAAAATTGGAGAAAAAGACAAATTACAAAACCGTAACTTTTGAATGAAGTTATATTCAGATGTCTTAAAATGCCTCATTTTAAGACATCTGAACTAAAAATGAACATTCAATTATATTCTGATGAATTCGTTCAATTCTAAGAAGTTACTTACAAATATAATCAAAGTTTTTGATGCTGTCTGTTATCCCCTTATTTACTTATATTAAAAATTATGCCCATTAAATTTATTTTTTAGTGGAAATTATACTCAAGAATTAAAACATTTTAGGTAGTCAACTGGTCAAAATGTCCAAATTTTAACGTTTTGGAGCTCATATTTAGAAATGATCTAGTGTGATCCTCTAATGAAATATTTTTAGCCATCAGTGATTTCGTTTTCATTAAGTAATCAGTTTTCATAAATAGATAAAGCATGTATTTTCGAACAACATGTATTGAATAACAACTTCCGTTTTTTCACCCAAGTAAACATTACAGATGAAATGTATAGTGCTAAAATGACTAATTGTACATCAATTAGATATGTATTTATTCACTAAATAGGAAATAATAGTATGACGAAAATATTCAAATTTGCTCAACTCTATGAATAACTGAATGAACAAAATGTGTTTCTTTCTTTAAATACAAACTGTAACTGAAATTTATTTATGCAATGAACATTAAAAAGTACTTAAAATTCGTTCAGATTCTTAGAATACTAATAGTTTCAAACTACTTGATTCTTAAAAGATTGATTAATGTTGTTAGGAGAAAAATTGACTTTAAAAATCAGATTTGGTAAAGTTTGTTGAATTCTTAAGGGAAGAAATATTTTTGTGATTCATTAATAATAATCAAACAGAACTATTTTTTTTAATCTTTGGCAACATTAGGTTGTTTCACAAAAGTAATTTAAAATATTTGATTGTCGAAAGACACGAAAAGATTTATTATGCAATGTTAAAATTAAGATTAATTTACTCAAAGGTTGTAGAATGGGAGAATTCGAAATGCTCGACTATCGATATATTTGAACCAGGTTAAATATTCTTTTATCAAATTCAAGGCCATTTTAATAGCCTACAAACCCAAATGTGAATTTTTCACCTTTTATTTACATCATCGTGTTACGTTCATATATATATATATATATATATATATATATATAAATAAATAAGTGAGATTTTCTTGCAATTGAGAAAAAGAAAAAAACGTTTTTTTCCCTCAAGTTATGAGGTTTCCTCGTCTTAGTTAAAGCTCATAGCTTTTAAATTCTCTCTTAACAATACAAAAATTATAAAAACAAATAGAAAAGACAATCATATATGATATAAATGACTTAATCATGACCTAAATGAACTATAAAATACGGGAAAAAATTTAGAATTTTATTAAAAATACGTTGTACTAGAGCTAAATAACTATGCAAACGCCGAAAAAAAAAATCTTACCATGCTAAAGTAGATAGAAAATTAATCACTATTCATGCTATTAAAATTCAAACACAATAATTAAAAAAATATTTAAGATGAAGTGAAATAAATACCAATGTAATTAGCAATAATGGATAAGCACTTAGTAATTTTAATGAAATTTCATAAATTGTTAACATAAATAAATGAAACGAATGTAATAAAATACAAATAACAGTTAAAAAAACAAAAATTTTTAAAATGTAAATAGGAAAATTTTATAGTATGTTATATTTTTTATATGTTAAATTAGTTTTAGAAAATTTATTGGAAAATTAGCTTGAAGACAAATTCTGTGAATTTTATTTAAATTATCAAATACCTGAAGAACTGTAAATAATTTTTAATTAGCAAAATGTAACTATATGAAATATTTATGAAAATTAATATACTCAAATTATTAATTCAGAGAAATATATCTGACTTATAAGAAGCTCCAAATTTTCTCTTTCATCATAAATTTTATTGCACATTTTATTATTTACAATTTTTAAACAGATATTTACAAACTCATTTAAGAGAATGATATTTTTAGTTGGTATTTATTTGAAATAAGATGGATAAGAAGATAAATAATTTTAACACGTGGTCCATAACTTGTTTGAAAAATTATTAGTTCATATGCATAACTAAACAATTTAAAATTATAATTATTCATATAATTTTTATTTATAAAAATATATATGTTTTCTTTTCCAGAACATTTTATTAATAAATTACAAAGTTTTATTTTCGTTCATACAAATAATACTATGGAGAATTTCTGAAAATAAAACGATGTAAACATGATTTTCCGCATTTTTAAGGCGTACAATTTTGTACCTGAAAAAATTATCCCTTTAATGAAGATTCCTAAGGCAATAGTCAGTATTATATGACATATGTATCTATTTTGGCAGTTGTAATTTGAATAGTTTTTATTTTATTGATAAAACAATTATGTGATTAAAAAGAATCAATTTCTTTTACCAAATTTCAAAGAGAAAAATAAATTTTTAAAGTGAAAAAAATAGAGTATATTAAGAAGTATAGGTAGGAATAAGAGACAAACTAAGAATGGTTTTAAATATTCAGTATTAGCATTGAGAACGTTTTCAAGTCTGATTACATTTCTCTCAGAAACTTATTTTTAATAAATATTTCATTCAAAAATTTTAATAACAGATAACCTAATATATGCATTTTAATAAAATCTTGTTTATTGATTTTATTATAATATTGACAGGGCGTAACTTTAAAAAAAATTAAATATTAGTCATACATTTTCTTGATTCTGTAATTGTTAGAAAAAAGTCCAAAATTCGCTTTATTAATTTCATAAAAGATAAATGGTATATTTTTATTTTATTTTTTATTAGTAGTAAATTGTTTTTTTTTAATTTTAAAAAAGAAATAGATATTACATATAATATTGATACTTTACGTACATATTTTATCTTTTCAACTTAAAAATGCGATGCAAATTAAAATTTTATCATAAAAAAAATCAATCTCAAACACAGTCTCATACTTTTAATAGGGTGTTTTTTTTATTTGGCATCATTTAAAGAGACAACTATCAGAAAGCAGAAAAATAGAAATTCCACAGAAACTTATCGTATATTTTCTAAAGTAGGAAAAATGTCATTGCGATACAAACTTGAATAGGATCCTAATCATCGGATGTTTTTCATCGGAGAATTAAAAAATCTAAATTGGAGTGAACAGGTAATTAAAACAAATGATGAGCAGCTTCACTGCAACTTATTTAACTTCACCAGTTATAACAAAATGATAATCGAAATCCAAGAGGAGACACGTTTTTAATGAAACAGCTTTAATTGAAAACCAATCCCTTTATAAGAAGTCGCTAATTATAAAGATAGTTAATTTTTTTGCAGTTAATGTAATAAACTGTTCAATGCTGCCTCTATTAGCATTTCCAATACCTTTTACATCTTGCCCTATGGTCATGTACTTAAGCCATGAAAAAAGTTATTCTTTTTAATTGATTTTGCTATTTTGGTAAATATTATAGTTGTTTCAATAGTTAAGCAAAATATTAATTAATATATTTCTATCTTAAATTGTGAATATATTGTGAAAAAGACTGATTAAATAAATGCTCTGAGAAAAATAATCGAGTTTTTAAAACAATGTTACAAACGTAATGTGTAATTTTCCGATTGATAAGCAAAGAAAGTAATAATATTAATAATTGTAGATATTGATTCAACGTTTCTTAAAAAAAAAATGTTATTTTTGAAACAATTTATGTTAAATCAGATTCAATTAATATAAAAAAGGTTTGTTTAATGAAAAAATTATTTCTATAGAAAATATTCAAATTTTATGGAAGGATAATTTTTATATATCTTTGCATGGTGTTTTTTTTAAAACACAACGAACTACCATTTGTAAACGTAATACTGAATATGCTCTCTCTCTCACACACGACGATAGAGATAAATAGATAGAAAGAGAAAGGGAGAAATGGAATTTCTTATTTTGTCAATAAATTAGGGGAATTTAAAGTACTTCATAATAAGTATTTACATATCTCTGAATTTTCTTACCTTTCATAACTCCTAAAAGTGTATTTACAAGAGAATAAACTTGTTAGATGGATTGTTTGTTAACGTCACACTTAGAAGCAATACGAGGAATATTGGTGATGGACTTCGTAATTTTGAGCCTTAGTCAAGTGACTAGGGCGGCACCTGAGTACTTTCGAAACTTCCACTTCACGCCGATGTGTATCAGCCCTTCAGATCGTGCATCAGCCCTTCAGATCGTGCATCAGCCCTTCCACTTGGCGAGTCTTCAATGACCTCATAACTTGTGTCCATAAGTCAATGAAATAACACCGGCTACGAGTTCGTGACCATTACTATTCAGCTACCATGGCCAATAAACTTGTTAGAGTTTATTGGCCACGAACTTGAACAAATCGTGAACTTGTGAGTTCATGATTTGGCACGTGATTCTATAGCCAATGCTAACAGATGCGAGAAAATAAAATTTCTTCCAGATGATGGCTATCAATCAAAACTAAAGTCACAAGCTGTTGATAGTTTGGGAGTCATTTTATATGCTAAAACTATAAAATTTTGACACAAATTTATACCTTGCGTTATCTAAAGGTAATTTTTTATAATTCAGGAAATGTGTTATTTAACAAAGGATTTTTAGACACTAGGCATTTATTAGAAGAAAGACTCCGAACACTGAAATGTCTGACTTTGAGAAGGGTCAGATAATTAACATCTCGGAAGTTAGAGCTTCATATAGAGACATCTGTAGAAGAATTGGTTGTATTATAATGCAGAAATAAGAACACAGTACTATCAAGAGTACAGTACTATATTGGCAGATATTACGGTGGTCCGAAAAGAAGGACAAAGCTACATAAAGACCTCCATATTGCATAGATGACACATTCTTAGGGACGAGAAGCCGCAACACAGATATTAACAACAGTCACGGACAGAGTTACTTCACAAACAACTGTAAAACAGGTCGATGGACGCTATGTTACATTCTAGGGGCAACCTGCGATGCATCCCTTGGACACAATTTCATTGTCGTCGAAGTCTATCTTGATGTACTACATGTATAGATTAGACCGGTAAATGGTGCACAAATGCTTTCAACGATATGAATAAATTATAATTGACAACTTGTTTGACGCCATTTTGTAGAAAAGGCACATCTCGCTGCTGTGATTCTGAAGCGTCGCAAGGATACAACTGGATTAAAGTTTAAGGGATAATCAGTTATAACAACAAGACTAATTTGGTGGTTACTTATGGCATAATAAATGCTCGCCAGTATGCAGATAAGGTGGTGTAACCTACAGTCACAATTTTCATATTCAACATCCAAAATGATACCGTCCAAAAGGGTAATGTCCGTCTTCACATTGCAGCCTTGAAGAGCTTTGTAAAGTTTCACAAGATTTGAATGATACATAAATTCTCCATTAAAGTGTGTCTCCAATAAAGCTCGTTTGGGATGTTATGGTTAGGAGCTTAAATAGAATAACAGCTCAGAACTTGGATGACTGGCAGAGGAATTGACTTATCAAGTAGTGAAGGCATATGAAGATATGTCACAAAACGTTCAAACACTTATCAATTCAATGCCTGTAAGAATGCATTCCCGCTCGTGGTGGGTATACTTTAAATTGATATTAGTATATACTAGCAACATATATTACTTGATTTATTTTATTTTGATATCATTTCTTCAAGGCATGACCCCATTCATATCTGTAATGTTTCATGAAATTCACTCAAATCCATGTCGGTGTATCACTTTCAGTTTCTGCTAGTGTATATTTGTTATGTAGAACAGAGGTCTTCAATCTGGGTCAAAGCGTCAAAATTTTAGTAATATTTTAATTTTTTATAAAAAATCGAATATTTAAAAATCTTAAATTTCGTATAAGACACGTGCTTCAAATACATTAATCGAGATGCATTGGGTCACATATTAGTCTCCATTCTATGGCTCAGGTGAAGAATCGCCCACTTATTTCACTATTTTCAAGGTACAAAGTAAAATTTACCCCAATCTTTTAAAATTGAAATTCTGGGCAAATTATATTTCGAAAGATAATATTGAATGTTTTCTTGATTTACGTAATATTTTAGTAGACGGTATAACGCTAATTCCGATAAAAATGTGAAAATTAGCTTGGTCCAACATTTATTAGATCTGCAAAAAACATTTCTTGAATATTTACCTGTTCAAAAAGAAAAATTATCTTGGATCTAAACGCCTTCTCAAGACTGTGACACCTGCTTACTCCCAATAAAAGAAAAGAACAACAAACTGCTATATAAACCGACACTCAATTGAAACAAAATTTTAGTCAAGTTAATACTAAGCATTTTTCGATTGACATTAGAAAAGAATATTCTGATAACGCCTGTCGCCGTTTTGCGAATGTTGAGAAATAATAATGCAAAAACAGACATGTGGAATTTATTTCGAGTGAAAAAAAACAACGGTCCGTTGAATCGCGAGAGTATGTGTGAGTATGAACATTTGGTCCGTCTAGCCGGAGCGGATTATGCGATTGTGGATTTGTGTAAAAATTTTGACCATGGATTTACCGTGGTATAAGTCACAGCAAACAGAGTGGCTGCAAAACCAATCTTCATGGCGTCTAGTGTTTAGCCCATTCTACCTCAAAATAATAGTGTGGGTAAGTGATTATACATATTTTCCATTATGTCTTTGTCTAGCTTAAAAAAGGATGAGTTAAAGCGTGTTTGTTCTGAACTCAATATTCCTTTCTCCTCTTCCGTTAAAGTAGTTGAGCTTATAAGTTTAATTGAGAATAGGGATATTTATAAAGAAAAAAATTGAGATTGTGAAAAATATAATTTTAGAGATTTCAGAAGAAAAGTGTAAGAAATCAGAAAAAGCTTAAAACGAAAGACATTCTAGGGAACAAAATTAGAAATTGAGAAGCTTTCGCTCGTAAGAATCGAAAAAGAAATTGAGCTTTTAAAGCTTAAATCAGCATCTTGTGAGGAAAAAAAAATCGCTTAATGATGATAAATGGTGTTTTAATTTAGAGAATTTAATTAAGAGTATTAAAAATATTGACTATTCCTGTACCGAAGATTGTTGAGTGTTTAATCTCTTTTTCAATTCGCATGAGAAAGCATTCAAAACAATAGGAGTTAGTGATAAATATAAAGCTGAAATTCTATTAAATATTTTGGGAGATAGAGTCGGCAATTTAATGGTTTATGTAAAAGAAGAAGAATTGGGTGATTATGAAAAAATCGAATGTATTGAGTTAAAATAATTTCAACCAACTCCTAGAGAGTGTTTAAAACAGTTCAAAAGTGCAGTAAAATTGCCAACGGAAAATTACGTACAATTTTCATCAATAGTTAGTTCTGTTTTTGAATATTACATTCAACTTCGTAAAGTGAATGATTTTTGCTAAATTGTGTGAGTTGATGATTTCCGATCAAATATTTAGCAGTCTTCCTCAGGATTTAAAAAGTCATATAAGTATTAAACAAGGAGAAGATTATTTTACACCATAGGAGCAAGGAAGAAACTGCGATTTATTTTAAGCTTCGAAAACCGGAAACAAAACAGAGGATAGTTCTTTGTCTCGCTCAGTAGTTAATAGTAATCAGAGGAGATTTGAAAGGGTAGTTTTGAGAATCGAAAAAATAAAACTATTTCTTAAGTGCTTTTATCGAATGGTAATTTAAATTTTTGTGCCATAACAACCATTCAATATTTAAGTTTCAGGATTTTCAAAAATTGTCTGTCAGCGATAGAGTAGGATTTGTGAAAGCTCAGAATTTATGTTTTAAATGCCTTTCACTAGGTTGAAAGGTTAAATAGTGTTCTGCGCGAAATTGCTTTTGTAGAAATCCACATAAAAAGTTACTTCCTTTTCTCAGAGAATCGAATCATTTTAGTGAGAGTTATAAAAACGAAACTAGTGCAACAACAAATAAAGCAGAAGATTCAATGTCTAATTTAAATCCGGGAAGTAATATTTTTTATCCAACCTCTAGTGCAGGGATGGCTCAACCATTGGCACGCGTGCCATTGATGGCACGCGTGCCATTGATGGCACGCGACACAATATTTTGGGCACGCCACTGATCACAAAGTTCACTATGAAGCATATTACGAATAAACACGAGTGATCCTACGCTACGGAGTGTTCGGGCGCGGGGCGGCGGACAGGAAGCACGCTCGTTTGTTATTATAGTTACATCATGGACTACAATTGCTAATTACGCATAGCATAATAGTCAATTTCATTAAAGATATCCCTCTATTTAGTAACAAAACGAAAGAAAGAATCTTAAAACTGGCCGGAAATGTAGAAGATTAACATTAAGAAAAAATTGACATTAACTCCGCTCCTTTTATATCGCTATGTCTTGACGAAAGCACTGACGTCACTAAATCTGCAAGTTTAGCGGTTTTTGCTCGATATTGCATAGGAAATGTCATTAAAGAAAAATTAATTGCTATAACATCATTGCTAATAGCTACAAAGGACACAGATATTTGAACGGCTGTTAAAATTTCACTTGCTGAGAAATAAATTGATTTGAAAAAAAAAAATGCTTCAGTAACAACTGATGGTGCTCCAAGTATGGTGGGCAAAAAAAAAAAAGGTTTCATAAGTTTATTTCAAACAGACGTAGAACATTAAATTCTTGAATTCTCCTGCATCATTCACCAACAAGCCTTGTGTGCTAAGAGTGGTTTAACATTTCTTAATATGTAGTGGCAGTTGTCACAAAAATAGTCAATCTGATTTCGTCGCAGGCTTTAAATAAGCTAAAGTTTGATGCTTTATTAAATGAAGTCACCTTGGTATATAATGGCGTATTGATGCATAATAATGTTCGCTGGTTGAGCCGCGGGAACGTACTTCAAAGATTTGTTGATTGCTTGGAAGAAATCAGACTGTTTCTGCAAAATGTGGGGGAAATTGAACAATACCAACAGTTGCTGGATGTTATGTGGCTTTCAAAATTGATGTGTTTTACAGACATATGCCAACGTTTCAATGAATTGAACGTGAAGCTTCAAGGCAGAAATAAAATTATTATCGTCATGATAGATTTCATTCTCTAATTCTCATTCATGCTAAACTGCATGTTTTCACGCACACACAGGAACGATATTATTGCAAGAAACTACTTGAAAGAACTATTACTAAACTAGAAACTACTACTAAAGTATTTCCCAAACTTGAAAAAAATATCAACGATTCAGATATACATGAGAAACCAGGCGAAGAAACAGTCAATGAAGAATTTGTATCTGTAACTGATTCTTCAATCAATGAATTTTCAGCAAGATTTTCTCAGATCAAAGAATTATGGGAAACACTCAAGTTTATTGAGTAACCTGATTTGACTTCATTTGATAAAGTGAACTTGTCCTTATTTGATTGGTTGGAAATTGAAGAATTTGAAATGCTGCTGATTGATTTCCAATCCAGTTCAATTTGGATTTAAAAAATTATTCAAACAAGGAAAGATTTAGAATTAATTGAAACAGAAAGATTGACAAGCAAAATAAGTAAAAATATCAATGACAAAATTTTGGAAACATGGAATTCATTACCAGACACATTTAACTGTTTGAAGAAGCTGGCTTTTAACCATATTTTTTTTTATCTATCTATGCCTGCAAGTCATTATTTTCAGAGATGAATAACATTAAAGACTCGATCAGAAACCATTTGACAGATGACTCTAATTCAGCATGCATTCTGCTAAAAGTAACATCTTACAACGCTAATATAAGTTATTTGTCATATAATCTGCAGCAACAGAAGTCACACTAATGTTACTTTAATTTGAATCACGCGTATAACTGAGACATTGTAAAATGTATTTTTTTTATAGTAAAGGAAAAATTTTGAGTTGATAGTATTTAGTATTATTATTTTCCCAATAATCACGAAGTCAAAATTATTTAACGGCACGTCTATGACCTCATTAAATATTTTTTAGAAAAAATGGCACGTTGATACATAAAGGTTCGCCACCCCTGCTCTAGTGTAACCAATGAAAATATGCAATCGTCCTTTTCTGCTACTAGTTCGGTTCAAAATAAATTAAAAAGTACTGTATTGTTAAGTGCAGCTGTATTTTTTATTCGTGACAAATATGGAAACTTTCAATCTGTTAGAGGATTACTTGATGCAGGTAGTCAGTCAGATATTATGACTAAAGAGTGTGCAAATAGATTAGGGTTAAAGCAAGAAAAAAATTAATGTGACAATATGGTGTTTAGATAATACCTCAATGACTGTTAATATAAATTCCTTCAATTATAAATTTAGCTGATAAGTTTATGATTCCCCAAAACCTTGAATGTCTTTTAGGTGCAAAATGGTTCCATCAACTTTTAAGGCCAGAAAAAATATATCTGTCAAATTCAGAGTTATTTTTTCAAAATAGTGTTTTTGGATTTTTGGCTAATGGGAGTGTTTCGGTATCAGATAACCAAAACATTCTTTACAGTTTAATAATTAATGGTGATTGAAACATTACCATGAGAAAATTTTGGGAATTAGAAACTGTTGAGCTAGAGACTCCTAAATCTCATGAGGCAGAAATTGCTGAGGAACATTTTGTTCACTTATTTTAGAGAGCCTTGTGGAAAATATGAGGTCACAATCCCACTTAAAAAAGAACCCAGTTGTTTAGATGAATCTAGAAATATAGTATTAAAAAGATTAAATTCACTTTGGGTAAAACTATCGAGTGATCAAAATTATTTAAATTTATATAAAGACTTTATTAATGAATACGAGAGATTAGGACACATGACAGATGTGACGCATGAAGCAGAATCTGAAGTATCGTATTATATGGCACAACATGGCGTTTACAGATCTGAGAAGACTTCACGTTGTTTTCAACGCCTCGAGTGAAACAACAAATGGAACTTCATTTAATAACTTATAAATTAATGAAGGAGTGGTCTAAGACGACCTAATCTCAATCATGATGCGAATCCATAAACATCCATTTGCCTATATTGTAGACATACAAAAAATGTACAGAATGATAAACATTCATCCAAGTCAGAGAAATCTACAACGTGTAGTGTGGAAGGACAGTGAGTTAAATCCAGTTAAAACTTTCGAACTTTCATCTATTATTTACGGTACTGTGAGTGCTCCATTTTTAGCAACGCGAAAGCTACTTCAAATTGCTGAAGATGAAGGACATAATTTCCCCTTAGCAATTATTATCTATTATCCATTGTCAAAGAGGACTTCTACGTTAACGATGTGTTATCCGATACTAAAACATTACCTGAATGTATAAAGAATCAACAACATCTCAATTCAATGCTAAATCGAGCTGGCATGAAGTTGCATAAATGGCGAGGTGGGTACACAACTGTCCACAACTTCTGAAACTATCTATGAATTCTAAAATTCAGAAATAAAACTTTAGGTGTCACTTGGACCGTACTAGGGATTGCTTTTGCTATGAGGTGTCCATTACATCGTATGATATTCATACTAAAAGAACAATTTGTTCCACTATTGCTAAGTTATTTGATCCTTTGGGACTTCTTGGACCAGAGATATCTTTGGCTAAGATATTTTTACAAAAATTGTGGCTATTGAATCTTCAATGGGATGAGCAACTTCCTCCTGAATTTCATAGTTTCATAGGACAACTTTTCGAAAGAACTAGAGTTTACTAACAACATAAAAGTGAGTCGATGTCCCTTTCCCGATGTTGAAGTGATAGAACTTCATGGCTTTTGCGACGCTTCAGAAGCTGCATTTAAAACAGTTGTTTACCTGCTGGAGATGTTGCCATCAAGATTGTCTCCAGTAAATCAAGAATGGCTCCACTGAAGATCACAGTACTTAGATTGGAGCTCTGCGCTGCTGTACTGCTTGCCAAGTTAATGCAACGAATCCAGACGGATCTTCGATTGGAAGTTTCTAAAACCTATTACTGGAGTGATAGTATGATTGTATTGCCATGGAAAAAGAATCAATCGTCCCAATTAAAACCTTCTTGGTAAACCGTGTAGCCACAATCCAAGATCTTTCTTGTGATGAACAATGGAGTCATATTTCATTAGTGGACAATCCGGCTGATCTTATTTGTCGAGGTGTGAATCCTTCAAAAATGCATGAGAGTCACTTGTGATGGGTAGTCCCTGCTTTTCTTTTAACAAACATTGAATATCCTCAAAGAGAAATTCCTGATAATGTAATAAAGGACGATGTGCAATGCGAACTCAGAAAAGTGAATTATGAACCGAATTCTTCATTTACTGTATTTAATAATTCATATTTTAATAATATCCTCAACTGTAGTAATAAGTATTTTAAAATATTGCATATTTTGAGTTTTGTTCTTAGGTTTGTGAATAATTGTAAACATGGTAATGAGAAACGTTCTGGGCATCTGACTGAAACAGAAATTGATTCTGCTGAGCAAATATTGGTAAGTTTTGTTCAAACAAGTGAATTTTCTAAGGAGTTTAATGCTCTAAAAGCTACAGGTGAAGTAAATGCTTATATCCAGGTAAAGAATTTATATCCTTGCATTGATTCTGCTGGTATTATTAGAGATGGTGGTAGATTAAAATATAGTAGTTTGTCATTTGGTAGAAAGTATCCAATATAGCTTCCTAAGGCCCATAAATTGTCTAATTTAATTGTAAACTGTTTTCATGAAATTTTTTGCATGCAAGCCCACAACAATTGTTACATCTAATTCGGCAGAAATTTTGGTAATACAAGGTAGATCATTGTGTAGAAAAATTGTGAATTCATGCGTTGTTTGCTTTAAAGCTAACCCAAGATCTCATACTCAGTTAGTAGGAAATCTTACTGCAAATTGTGTGAGTAAAAATTAGCTATTTAATGTTAATAAGGTAGACTTTTAAGGCCCATTTCTTTTAAAATGTAATTATCAGCGTAAACATACTTTGAACAAAACTTATATATGCATTTTCATTTACTTTGTTACGAAAGTAATACATCTTGAAATTGTAAGTGATTTAACTAGTGATACATTTATTGCTACGCTAAAGCGATTTTTTGCCAGAAGAGGTAAAGCTGCCAGAATTTATTCGGATATTGGAAAAAAACTTTGTTGGAGCAAATAAAGAGTTAAGGAGATTTAGAAAGTTAATTAAAGAACAAAATGAGCAATATTCAAACCAGTTTCTAACCAGTGAAGGAGTGAGTTGGCACTTCATTCCTCCCCGTGCGCCTCATTTCGATAGACTTTGGGAAGTTGGAGTCAGTGTTTTTAAATTTTACTTAAAAAGAGTTGTTGGAAATTTAAAATTATCTTATGAAAAATTCTTAACTGCTATTATTCAAATTGAAGGAATGCTCAATTCAAAACCTCTTGTTCCTTTATCGGAAGACACGGATGAATTGGACATTCTTATTCCCGCTCATTTCATTATTGGTAAACAGCTTAATTCAATTGTTGAGCCTGACTTAACCAGTTTAAAGGAAAATGGGCTTAAATTATGGCAAAAATTCGCAAGGTATCCCAATTAATTTGGAAAAAATTAAGCCTTGACTATTTAAACAATATGCAGCAAAGAACTAAGTGGAAATTTAAAAAGATAGAGGTCAAAATAGGAAATATAGTTGTTGTTAAGGAAGATAATTTGCCTCCTTGCAAATGGGCACTAGGAAAAATAATCGATATCATACATGGAAAAGATGATAGGGTTAGAGTGGTAATAGTCAAGACTCCATTCGGTGAATTTAAACGCCCAATTACAAAAATTTGTTTGTTACCTTATAATGAGTAGTATTTGAGTTTTTTTTAATTCAATATTTTCATTTATGTATTATTAATATGGCAACTTTCAGTGTATTGAACTGTGAAATATTATATTTTGAGTATGTGTGTTGACAAAAATTTATCAAATCGGACAGTATGTTCCGATCAGCCATTCATTGTGAATGGCTGATCGGAACATACTGTCCTGGCGGCGAAATGTAAAACGAGTCAGTTTTAGTTGTACTGCGAGAGCGACTGGCGTTTTGCGAATGTTGAGAAATAAAAATATAAAAACAGACATGTGTAATTTACTGCGAGTGAAAGAAACTATAGCCTGTCGAATCACGAGAATATGTGTGTATGTGAAAAATTACAGACTTAATAATACCGTGCAATAAAAAACAATCACAGCCAAGTCATTAAATTTTTTTTCTTTTTATTAATTTGTTATAATTTAAGACATTGTTGCTTTTGTTTATTATTCATAGAATATAACACATCGATCAATAACTCCCGAGTCTAACATTGAAAACAACATTTTTTTTGCAAAATTTTTTTTTATTGATCAACATAACACCTTTTGTTAATCACCTTTTAGGGTGATACAATCGTTCCAACGCTTTTCCAAATCTTTTTTTTTTTTTTTCCAAAAAAAAAATTTTTTTTTCTTTTTTTTCGCAAGAAATCTTTTTTGTTGCGAGTAAATAGCGATAAACAGCTTTCTGAATCATCGACTCGTTGCTGTTTTTGTTCCATCGAAAGCAATCGCGGCACCCACTTGGAAAAAACCTTTTTCACTTCACTTCAAAAAACCTTTTTCCTGGTCCGATCGACTTAAAATTTTGACACGTTTCAAGCAAAGGTTAGTACTCTAGAAAGACCTGGTTACTGGTTTACTACGAGCGCCATCTCTGAGTTAGTCTCGGGAGTTATTGATCGATGTGTTATTTCAGAGCCCCTCCTCACCCAAAAAACCTCCATTAGCTACCTTAATAATAATCCTATTAAGACATTTCTATTGTGATAAAATAGAGATGCAATAATAATTTTGTTAATTTGAGTGGGATAAAGCTTTAATATCCTATTTTTTTTCTCTTTAATCAAGAGGTTCCTTTAAGAAAATCGTTAGCTCAAATGGTTCCCCGAAGTATAAAAGGTTAAATATCCCTGTTCTAGAATATTTAGGTATATAAATTATTTTTTAAATAAAAATCATATTTAATAAAATATACAACTAATAAAATAATTTAACTAAAACTAATAAAGTATTAATTTTATATAAAAATTATGTTTAACTAATAAAGAACTATTAAAAACATTGCTTTCGATATCAAAAAGGTATCAAGCAATTTTCACTCCAATTTCCCCTTAATTTGAAAAATCTATTAACGCGAATTGAAAATTACGGAATGTTTATAACATTTCCGTAAGCCTCTGTTATTGAAACATATTTTAATTATAATTTAATTTTCATAATTTTGTGTTGCAATTTTCAGTGTTAGGTATTACTATTAGTTAATTTTTTTTTGAAACTGTGATCCGAAAAGTAAGATAACTTAATTGTTAGAATTTATTTTATTTTATTTTGTGATTCTAACAAACGATTTACTTGAAAACTGGTTCTTTTTTTAATGATATGATAAAATAAAAAACGAAATAAAGTAAGGAATTTTTTTTCATTGAATGCAAATTAACAAATTAAAATCTTCTGGCGTTTTAAAATTAATATGCATAAATTTTGGCTAACAAATTAAAAGTTCCATATAAAATGCTTGTATTACGAATAAGGAAAAAAAGAATATATATACTTATAAAAATATATATTTTCATAAATATTGTCATATAAAATTTATAAAAAATATATCTAATAATAAATATGGTCATAGAATAGTCTGACACGAATGTAAAAAAGATAATCATAACTATAATTTTTCTCTATAAGATAAATTATTTTGAAATATTAATCATTTGATGGCTTAATTGAGTCTTATCTTCATTAAAATTTTTCGAATCCTTTTCTTTCTTGATATTTTTTGTTGCCGTGGTAACCTAATGGATATGATTTTGACGTCGTTGCCGGTATTGCTTCAGTCGAGTCATGGGATCGAGTTCTAATATCACAAAAGACAGGCCGATGAGAGGTGTTAATGAGCGTTAAATCTGTCGCGGTCCCAAGTCCTTCCATTCGCGTGATGTGGAAGTTTAGAGAGAGAGGTGCCAGCTCATTGCCTTCTTCACCACTTGACCGAGGTTCAAAACTATGAGGTTCGTAGCCAAAAACCATTGCATTGCTTCTAAATGCGACGTTAATAAGCAATCAATCAATTCTTGATACCTTTTGATTTTTTTAAAATTTAGAATTTAATTTAATCTTTAAATTTCTTTCCTCTGATAAGAATATCATGTTATTCTCTTAACTAGTTTTGTCTCTATATTCTTCTCCATCAAATTCTGTATTCCAAGACCTGCTAAAGTATCTGTGACATCATGCGCCAAAATATTGGCTCTTTTTTTCGAAAGCCTTATTGATGAGTGAGCCGTTCATGGTTGAATGCAGATAATGATTCTTTTTATCCTGTAATCAATCACTCTTAATTAGAGAAGACCAATCCTTTTATCCAAACAATATATTAGACAACTTCTTGAAAAAGAAATGCCTTAAACGTAATTACGGCAGCTGCGAGTATGATGGAAATACATATGAGTATTAAAAACAAAATACCGACACGAAATTTTGTGAGTTTTATTCAAGAAATATGAAGTGAATTATCTTGTGTTTTTCGATTTATTCAGACTTAAGAAACTGTGAAGTGAGCTGAATTGGATTCTATTATTATTTCTAAAACATATAGCAGATGTGTAATTTTCAAAAAGTAGTAAACAGACGTTTTGAATTGACTTTAAAGCAGACAATCGTGCTTGTCACAAAACTAAAATAAAAGTATTGAAAAGTAATTTAACATTTTCATTAAAAAATAAGTAACAAATATTTCTCAATGAAGCTAAGACATAAATACTTCCCCCAAAATATTATAGTGTGCAGACCTTGTTTCAATTCTTCGAATTTATTTGCCAATTGATTTGTATATTCATGAAAATAACATTAATCGAAACCATTATACCACCTTGAAATTCGCAATAAAAGTAGATTTACTAAACGAAAGAATTTTGAAATAACAAGAACAAATTTCAAAATATTGGCATGTTACCATAAATGAACTAAAATCTATAATACTAAATATCTAATAAAAGAAAAAATTTATAGATGATAACATTAATTCATAAATTTACAGTAATTCATATAATTACTTTAATTCTTTTTGAATCTTATTTCTTGTGGCAGATATTACTACATCTATAACGATTAACTTTTAATAAATAGTTAAAATTATGAATCAGTGCTTACAAAGTAGTTACAATGTGTATATGGATATGTTCAAAACATGTAAAATGTTTTTATTTTAATTTTATTAAAAGAATCATTACACTAGCTATTACAATCAAATCGTAATGCATTTAAGTTATTAGTATCTTTCTTATCATGTTTTGATAATAGTTATATATGAATAAATAGTTTTTTTTTATCCAGTTGATGACTCTCCTTTATTTATTTTTGAGTTAATTTTAACTCTTACAGATTTTATCTTTTCTTATCTAGCGTTAAATTTGTTTTTATCTATTGCTAACTATGATTGACATTGTCTGTTAAATATTTTATTTTTGGCTATCAATCTTATAAGTAAAATTTTTTTTAAATATAATTCTTGAGATGGTTTCTTTTAAATCAATCCATCAGTGTTTACTTGAGCTGTGAATTCTTGCATGGAGAGTAGTGGGAGTCTTAGCTTGAATATTGTTATGTTTTACTTATAATCTTGAAATATTTTGACTATATTTATGATAATTTTTTTTTATTTATTTTCATTTTGTTAAAATGGCTTATTTGATTTTATAACGATTAGTTTCAGCTGATGGTTGTTGTCTTTATAAGTTTGTACACTATTTATATAATGTGTCTTTGGTAATTTTCACATTTTGTTTCTTATGAGTGCTTTTTTTAGTATAATTAAATAGTTTTTTTGGATTTATATTTAATAAGTAAGTTATTTAGAAGTCTTTATTTTAAAGTTAGGGTAGATTATTTATATTTTTACTGTTTGCTGTTTATTTGAATTTTGTTATATTGGTACTGTGTTTAATTTCTTCTCTTTTCTATGATTGATTTTTTGAATATGCTGCTTTTTGTTTGTTACCATATTTTATTATAATGTAATTCATTGAAGTAGGATGATTTGATCATTAATAGCGTTATAAATACATATTATTCCATTCCAAAGCATGGAAGAGTATTAATTATATTATTTCAACTTTTCAAAATTTTGCTTGTTCTTGTAATTTTTCAGTTACTTAATAGATTTTTCGTTTTGTTTTTAATTTTAGTATGTTTAATTATTTATAATAATTTTTATATGAGTAGTATTTATTTAACTTTTTTTTTATTGATTTCTTTAAATATGTAGTGTTTAGACATTAGAGTATAAATTTATGATTCATATGTTGAATTTTTTATAATGTGAGATTTTGTGAATTATAACTTTGATGTTTTGATCATATATATATATATATATATATATATATATCCAAACCACTCAGTAAATTTCAAAATGGTTAAAACAAAAACAAATGAGCAAAGATTCAACAACCCTTAAATAACTTAATTAGTTAATACGAGTAAAAAGAGCGTATGTTTGTGTGTTAGTACATATTATTAAACTACTCAAAAATTTCAAATTAAATTTAGTAATTTTATCTATTTTAATAATTTTATTATTTTATCTAAAGCTCAATAAAATGTTGTCATATTTCCAATCTTAAGATATCTTACAAACTTTATTTAAAAATATTTAAAAATTATGGAGTATTCCAATTTTCTTAGCCAATTAAAAATAAATTAGTTAATATTAAAAAATTAAGAAAGAACACAATATTTGTTCTAAAATATATTATTATTTAATATTGAATGTACAATGTTGCTTGATTGATTTTCTTTCGCTGTACAGGAAAGGTCCCTGCAAATAATCAGCAGGTGGTTTTAAGTAAATATAAGTTTTTATTTCAATAACTTCATTTTAGCAGGAAACAATTAATACTCAAATACATACATCCCCTATATCACAAATTTACATGTCACGGGATCCAATCTCGTATTAGCCCATATACTCTACATATATACAGTAACTTTTACATATCCCCTTTTAATGGTTTTTACTCTCGAATAGGGGCATCTAAATTTCTTTCCGAATCTAGCAACTATGAGATATTTGACTACCAACTTTGTCGCCAAGTCTGTCACCAAAGTCTCCTTTACTTGTTCAACATTACTTCCTTATGTAGTTTGACCTTAACTGTAAAATAGTTTTACTACTACAGGAGAAAACAAAGTCCAAGCTTTCCGCGTAACAATATATATATATATATATATATATATATATATCAAGTTTAGGTACTTTTAAGAAGTATCCGTGTAATCAAATTGTTTTCACATTTATTTAATAGTTACAAATATTTATAGAATATATAAAAATTTTCTCTATGAAATATACATAATTAAAATGGTACATTCAACAAAAGTTCAGAAATAAATTAATATGTTTCCATTAATTAAGAAATTAGAGCACAATTTCCTAATCCATTATTATAATAATTTGCTACTAACTTTAACATAAATTCGTCACGTGTCATTTACAAAATAAAATTGACTGCGATTTTTGATAGAATCAATGGGTAAGCCGAATCCTAGAATATATTTCATTGCATATGTAGAATCTAAATAGAATTAGTAGTACCTTAACCTCATGTTACATCTGGTACACTTACCCAGAAAATCAATGCTACTGTCTTGATACATTTGAATGATTTGTTTACTGATTTTCCCATTTGTTTTTCGAAATTAATACTATTAAACTCCTTCTAAGAAATTCATACATACTGTTGAAATTTCTTTTGTTATTTTTTATAAACATAAAGTTATGACGTTGGGCTATTCGTGATTTTCTCTTCACTAATCTTTGGGATTTTATAGAAATTGATTGCATGAAATTACAATTTCTTCACTACCAAAATGAAATATGATTATGTAAATTAGATGAAGACAGAAGTAAAGTGGAGTTAATTAGAGATAGTGGTATCTAAGAAAAATAAAATTGGAGGAAGTGAAGGGAGCTAGATGATAACTATTTGCTGATAGAGATTGACTTTTAGAGACTTTAGAGAATACTTTAAATTGAAGCATCGTAAGTAGTTTTGTGGATTGAAGCGAATCTTATTTGAAGTATTAAAATAAGAATCTGCTGTTTGTGCGAAGTTATCGAATCAGAACGAGAGAATTGGTAAGCAACGAACTAAAAAGGTGATCTTAACTTTGAGTCGACGCATTAAGTGGGATTTCAGAGAGTGAGAGGGACCTTATTTATCCTTCTTTGATAAATAAAATGTTCTGTTTTTTTCCAACATTTTTTTCAATTGGATTCTAATTGTTATTGACGTTTAAGAAAGATGGCAGTCCAGTTGAATAATGAAAAATGGACTTCACAAAATTAAGTTTTAAAAATGAAATAAAGTATATAATTGCATAATTAAGTTAACAAAATATTTTCAAGTACTCTTTTTTAATGTTGAAACAATGAATTTAGCTTTACAGTAAATAAGATATTAATTTGTAAACATATATTTCTATTTAAGTAATACAGTGATATTCTGTATAAATTTTCTTAATCACCAATGAAGTGAAGCGAGAAAGTAATTTCGCAAACAGTAAACTCACTTTTATTTTCAATTTTCTAAATTCTTTTTGAAGAACAAGTTCTCACCCTGCATTTAAAAGTATAAAAAAGTAACAAATTAAAGCTGTTTTAACAAATGCCTATCATTACTGGAATTCCCCGAATTTCGTTAGAGATCACAATCTCAACTATTTTTTTAATGAGAAAAGAGAAAAAAAAATCTTCTTTGAAAAGAATTGCAAGCTTAGGATTTCAAGAAATCCCAGTAACACTTCCATTTTTAAATTTACTTTCTTTATCTTTCAGTTTAAATGGGAGGTCTAATTTATAGCCACCAAGGGCTACAATGTGAGGAAAACAGAGAAGTAAAGTAGCTTCAAAACTTATCATTCCTTTTTCGAAAAGAAGACTTCTTTTAATATAATGAAGAAAGAACTTCCTTCTAAATCAATAAAAGTTTCCGAATTTGCCTGAAAATACATATAAATACAGAGCTTAAAATTAAAGCAAAAGAAAACAGCCTTTGCCTAGTTTATTGAATTTGAAATGGGTAATCATATTTTTTCGACATTTATGACTTTTTTTTTTATCGGGAGAGGGGAGTTAATTGAAACCGATAGCAGTTTGTTTTAACCATGACCCACTTTCTTATAATGGAACACAAATATA
This sequence comes from Nephila pilipes, assembly GCA_019974015.1. Lineage (NCBI taxonomy): Eukaryota > Metazoa > Arthropoda > Arachnida > Araneae > Nephilidae > Nephila > Nephila pilipes. The sequence continues at coordinate 126,130 of BMAW01121036.1, read as the reverse complement.
TCTTATCGTAGGTTGTGGCTCACTCAATGGTCTTGTATTACTATTTTATATTCCCTTGTCACATTTTTATATTTTTTTGGTTTTTCGCTTATTGTGTACAGATTTTTACAGATAAGAGTAGACTGTACGAATTCTGATTTTATTATTTATTTTTTAATTATTAATTTTACGGCTTAAGATAAATAAATACCGAACTAGATATAAATGATTTTGAAATCAATTTTAGATTTCTCAGTTCATCTGGATTTTTTTTGTACTGGATAACTTTTTCTAATTTATAGCGATTTTTATTACTAGAAAATTCATGAAATTTCTTACGAAACTAAATTATTTTATTGGAGATAGATATAAATTTCTACACTAATCCTTTTTTTAAGGATAAGTGTAGAAAAAAAGAGGATAGAAAAAGAATGAAAAAAATGGTGCCATTCAATAATAATTTCTAATATAAAGAAATTTTTTTCTAAATTTGTTGTTAAGCATTAAGGATTTACTAAAAGCTTTTAAAATATTTGCTGAAGATATTAAAACATCTTAATGATAAATACTTCATTAAATATTTTTTGAGTCATTTTTTGATATGAATTTAAGAGAGACAATTTATACAAGAATATTATGATTCCTTTTTTTATAATTGCCAAAAATAGGAGCCTATTAAAATTCATGAATGTGAAAAAAAATAATCACAACAATTCTTTTTCATTTTTTTATATCTTGAGATATGTTTTTTAACATTTGCACAGCGAGTTCTGTTTTGTTTTGTGTTGTATTTTGAGAAAAAGAAGCATGCAAAATAAATGCGATTACAAATTAGCCTTCAACTATTGAAGGAAGAAGGATATTACTCATAATCTTATTGAATATGTAGTTCTTGGTATCAAGGGCTTTTAAGTGACGGTATCTGTTACATTTAATATGTAGAGCAATCAACTAATTTTGAATAGAGGACTAAAAGAAGAGATTTTATTTTAACTATAAGAATTTATAAAATTTTGTATTTAGAATAAATAAATGGTACGAGAAATGATTTGAAAAATAATAAAATACGAGTCATTAATAAAGTTGATCATTCAAAATAAATTGAATATTCTTTGAATTAAGAAAAAAAGAAAACTTATCGGCCATGAGTTAATCGAAAATTATAAAATCAGGAGTTTTGCATAATTCATAAAAATCACTGTGTTCTTTTAAGGTATCCACCTACCTTAGAAGAGGATTTTTCTTAAATAATTGAAAAAATAACTTTTTATATGCATTATACTATAAGACATATTTAAAAACTTAAAATACAATGTAAAATTTGCATAAATTAAAAATTGTTTTAATATTTCAGTTAAAAAATACATAAAAATTGCAGTAAAATGGCACTTGTGTAAAATACCAAAACTGAAATTTAAATAAGAAATATTTCAATTCTATAATGATGAACTGAATGATGAGCTGAGATGAATGAATGATGAGCTGAATTTCATTCAGGATTTTTGTCTCTCTCACAATTATAACCCTGATAATTAAATATTTATAGGAAGTCGTACTTTAACATACGAAAAACTGAAAAAATTTGTGATAAGTTATGATTTTTATTACGAATAAAATGCAAAGCAATCAATTTATTACAATAGGAGATTTTCAAATCTTAAATTCACTTTCATAGAGTATTCCATGAAAGTTTCATAACATTATATGCATAACTCTTTTCAATACGATGTTTTGCGCTGAAGCAAAATCTGAAAATCTTGCTTTTGAGAAAAAGCTGAAAACACACTTCAACCCAGAAACTTACCCAATTAAATAAAAGTTTATTGTTAAAAGGCCCCTGATTTATAAAGATCACTATCTGTATTATTTAAATAAGTTATTTTTTTCTTCCTGATGGCCTTTAAAACTTTCCTACTATATATATACATAACATGTGTTCTATAACGTTTCAAATCCCTGATTCGATATTAATCCGACTTTCGTATCCCTTTACAGTAAAGTAGCCCGAATTTTCAATGTTCATCTTATTTAAAACTTTTAAGCAGCCTTGATGCCCTTTTTTTAAATTATATAATTGCATCATATGCACCCAATTTCACAATTTTCAAACAAACAAAAACTTCCTTTGGTACTCTTTATCATATTACACCATTAAAAGATTCATTTACATTTTGGATCTTGGGAAATTCATCTTGTATGTTGGAAGATATTTTGATGGCAATATTACTTAAGATATCAATGTAAATAAACGTTAAAGCTCCATTTCCTGTAGCAAAATGCTACTTCCATTTCTAAAAAATTAACACAGATTATTATTAAAGTGCTTATAACTCAAGTTCTATGTAAGATAGAAACAAAATTGAAATTGTTCTAGAAAGCTTAGAAATCAGTCTGTAAACAAAAAATAGACTTTTCGATCGAAAATTGAGTTTTAAAGGTAGGTGGATACCTTAATTCTTTAAATATCGATCTAAAATATTATTGATGTTGATTAAGCCATATTTCATTGTAAAATGTAAGGAACTATTTTCATTTTTAGTCAAATATTGTTTACATACAATCAATATAAAAATTACATACAAAACTAATCAATCAGATAAAACTAAATAAATTCATTCAGTCTATGTAACGCATGAAAATGTATAACTTTGACAAATTTTCTGAGGTCATGGTATATAAGAGGAGTAGTTATCATTAGAAGATTACACTAAAAACAACACAATGTTAGAATAGGTTCAGTCGAGTGGTACACTGAAGTTTTGATGTTAACAATGTTGATTTTATTAGTGCATTTCATTGAAAATAAAATAAACGAAAAATTAGTATAAATACATGGAACTCAAAATTCTAAAATGTTTTATTTGTTTGACGTTAGTCAATTTTATCAATATTATTCGATACTTAATAAACGGATTTTATATCTTATTCAATTATATTTTAAAGACATTTAAAATATATTTAGTAAATTAAAATCTCTTACGATTTTCCATATTTATTTAAATTACTTTTTAAGATTTAAAATACTGTTTCATAAACATTTTTACTCATATTTTAATTAAATAAAAGAATAAAACTGATACCTGGCGTCTGAATTTTATTACAAATTTAGAAAAACATTTGAATTTTGCATTATAGTTTTTTTTAAAATAGCATTAAAAAATCTTTTCGGTTGGGAAATTTTATAATATAATAAGATCCCATTGTATTTTATTACATAGAAATATAATTTTGAATTTTGTCTCTTTCAAACTAACTTTGACTTGCAAGAAGTGTTTTCTTCACAATAAAATATCAAAAAATACTATTTTGAGAAAAATGGAAGTTATAAAAATGATCCGCTGCTAATTATCAAATATTTTAAAACAAGAATATAAGGGGCCTATTTAAATAATTACTGCTACTAACGATAACTAACAGTTTATAGAATTTTTCATTAAAAATTGTTTCTAGTAAAGTTAATCTGTTTGAATATGATATCTGCATATCCTTACTGGTGTTTAAAAGGGTGTTTTATTAAAAATAAGACATCCTTTATATGATCTAGAGGAATTTAAGAACTGTTTTACTTATCTATACTTCATATAAAAACTGACGATTGGCATTTGTATATATATAAAATTAACAATATGAAGTACATTTATAGACTAATAGCTAGCTACAAGGTCTACGGTCATGTGACTCGAATTGGGATTCACAGAATAAATAACAATTTTAAGTTTTTCAAATAATGAAAATTAACTATATTTTTAAAAATCAGATTTGTGGATTTTGAAATTATAAAGTAAGTTATTGGTATTCAAATATGAGTAGGCTTTGAAATAGGGGATATATCTTAAATTTCTAATGATAAATTTAAATTTAGGGACATAAAATTTCATGTGCTTTAATTAGTAAAACTTCTTTAAATTAAGGGTATCTTTCAATTTAAAAGTTAGGAAGAAATGTCAATACAAAAAATATATCATTATTTGTACTTTAAAATACCTCTATTTATCATTTTACCAATTAATTTAAAAAGAATATAAATACTAGATTAGGAAAAACAGTTCTCCTACTTATTTAATTTATTATTCCATCATAGAACCTTAAGATACCAAAGAAGAAAATTTTCTGAGAAATCAAACTCTGATTAGAGCCACCGAAAATTGATATATAATTTAGATGGCATATGCTCTTTTGCCTTTTACATCGAATTGAGTTTTACAAAAATAAATCTGCTACGTCCTTAAACGAAATGTCTTATGTAAATGTAGTAAGAGAAGCAATAAGGTGTTATTTTACATTAACAATTTATGTAAAATTAAATTTCCAAGCGCAGTTATTATTTAGAAAGAAAACATTTAAGTGGAAGACGAGGTATAGTTCTTAAAATAATATGATAGATTTCATAAAAATCACATTCTTTAATTAAGAAAAAACTAAAAATCATTAAAATTAAATCTTTTCACATGCATATCTGTAATCTAGAGTATTTAAGATGAAGTTTATTTTATCTGACTGCTTTTACGAGGCTTAAGTACCGTTTTGAAAAATAAGCAGTAAACAATTTTTTTTTCAAGCCAATTTTATTTTTATATGAAAGGGCATAGTGTTTCCGCAGATATTTAAACACTTGTCGTAGCGGGATGCCAGTTTTTCTGTACCTTCTTCATAGAAGCATCCCACCAATGACGATAACCACTACTCCAAAGCATTTTTCACCTCATCGTCGAATTCAAAGCGTTTGCCGCCTTGCTCGCGTTTTATGTGTAGGAAAAAGTGGTAGTCTGGTGAGTGATGGAACAGCTCCCAACGAAACTGTCGAATCATCTTTCGCATGATATCAGTCGTATGGGACCGAGCATTGTCATGGCGCAGCACAATTCCTTTACTGAGCATTCCTCTCCGTTTATTTTGAATTGCACGCCGTAGTTTTCTTAAAGACTCACAATATCATTCCGCTTTGACGGTTACACCTCTGGGAAGAAATTCAGTAAACAAAACCCTTTTCCTATCCAAGAACACATTGCACATGATTTTTTGTGCTGACATTGTCGCTTTGTATTTTTGTCTTTTAGAATATTAAGTGTCTCCACTCCATTGACTGTTGTTTCAATTCTGGAGTGACATAACGAACCCACGTTTCATCACATGTCACAAATAAGTTTAAAAAATCCTCTTCCTCTTCACTGTATCGTGTGATTAATGTCAATGCTCTTCCAAGTTGTTTGGTCTTGTGTAAGCATTTTTGAAACCCATCGGGAACACACCTTGTGATAACCTAAGCGGTCTGTAACAATTTAATACAAAATAGTAAGTGACATTTGCGGGAATTCTTTTGAAAGCGTCGTCATTGTGAAACGTCTAGTCTCATGGATTTTTTCATTAACTTTCCTTACCAGATTATAGTTGACAAAAGAAGGCCGACAATTCCGAGTCTCATCGTGAACATTGTACGACCTTCATTAAACATTATAACCCACTTTCTCAACATTCCGTCCCTCATCGTGTCTTTACCATAAATATCCTTAACTTGACGATAAATTTCAGCTGGTTTTACATTCCTTGAGTTCAAAAATCGAATTACGGCACGAATCTCACAGTCGGTGGGATCAGTAATTGTCTTAAATTTTAAATGTGTGCAGGTAACTGAAAACACAATGTACAGCAAAAGTCAAGTGAGAGTGGCTTCAATTGAAAGCTAGTAAAGAAGGAAGACTAGTGGGCATGCGCAGAACGCCGACCGCAGCTTTGGGGCGGCGGTATAATAAAACGGTACTTAATTACTTTCTGAATACGCCTCGTGTGTCGGAGAAATTTTTTTTTGCCACATTAAGTTATATTAAGTTTCAGAGGGTATAAGTTCTTATTTGGAAGTGCACAAAACCAGAAGAATTATTGGGGTTAGTACATAAGTCTTAAGAACCCTACAATTGATAAAAATACATTTTATTATTTTTAATGTTGACTTATTTGAAAAATGTTCAACGTAAGTAGCTATAAATAATGTTCCTGATAATCCTTTTACTGATGATATATATTTTACAACAATATTTTTCAGTAATATTATTTTGTTGCATTACACACTGAAAAAATTAAATATTATTTCGAATGTAGAAAATTGCTTGTTTGAACTGAGGTTAATAGAGTTTTAATAAATATTTAACGGTTTTCTCCCACCTAAGTAAAATATTACACATATTGCTTTTTTGAAACGCATTGGTTAGAAAGACAATAAGGTACCTAACTTTCAGTCTGAAACAATTGTATTCGAATTCGTACCCAATAAAGCTTTAGATAGTATTAAGTATTGACGATAAAACAAAATTTAATGTGAAAAAATTACAATAAATTCTAGTATTTTATAATAATATAATAATAAATTCTAGTATTATTATATATTGCATCTTTTTTTTAGCTGTTAAATTCTCTGAGATTTTCCAGATTTTACTGAGTAATCAAAGGAAGCATTAACACAGTAAAAGTAATCCAAATAATATGAAGAGATAATAAAACTTATCTCTTTTATATTAGAATTCTAACATAAAGGAGTGATAAAAAAAATCGATACAGAAATAAATGGAAAAATGAAAGAAATGCAGAGAAGATAATTGTTTTTCGCTTGCTGGAGTATGGTTTATATCACATTAAATATTTTTAAATTGGAGATAAATAATTTCTGAATTTTTCTAATAATATAACTTAATAATAAATTTATCGTAATTTAACTGTTGAGATAATAAATTTATGTACAGTTACATTGCGTACTCCATTTGTAAAATTTACTTCATTTATTGCGTTTTGTGTAATTCAGTTTCTAATGTATATTATTTTATATTCCATGCACAGCAAAGGAATTTAAAGTGATGGAAATATCAAAGGATTTTTTTTAAGAGAAATGAGTTTAAATGAAATTATACCATATAAATTATATCATTAGGCAATGTGAATTAAAAAATGTCATTATAAAAAGAGATTTATGGAAATGTGAATCATATTTAGATTTTTTTTTATGAAATAATAGTTTAGGGAAATAGAAAAATGCGGTATTGTTTGAAAAATATTTTTAAAAAATTCAAGTCTAATTTTATTCTATTTGATTTAGAAAGGAACATTATGCATTTCAATTTAAAGTCATTTATATTATTGATTGACTTATAATAAGAGATTACATAAAATAAAAATGAAAGACGAATGTGTATTGAAAATGTGATATAAAGATTTTGATATGTAACAAAAATTGAATATTTGAGTTTACAGAAGTTTTAGAATTGTATTTGCATATAATCTACTATTACATGAAGAAAAAAAAATAAGTAAATGCATTCAACTTCATTATATACTTAGGAAAAACATCTCCTGAATAAATTACTTTATTTATTTTTCAATTTCGAAACAGAATTTAAACTGACAAATTTTTTTTAATCATGTGCTATTTCATGAGAAATTTATTTATTAAGTATATTTCTTATATACTTCATAAAAAAATTTATAATAAAGTATATACTAAATAAAACATATTTTTTTAATTCTTAGCTTATGATCTTTAAACATAATACATTTCAAATATAGAGACTTACTATAAAACATTTTGACTTTTCTGAAACAATTTGGAAGAAACATTTTTTGTTGAAATAAATCTTTAAACTAAAAAAAAATCAAATATTATCTGAAATTTATTAATTGCACGTTCATCTAGAAATTCTGTGTTTGCTTAACCAAAAAAAAATATAATTACCTTAGTGACTTAAGACATTTCAAAGGAACTTCATATTTTCAGATAACACAAATTAAATATTCGGAGTTTTTTTTTGATTATAATAATGGTATGTTTGCTTTCAATTTAATATGATAGAATGATACAAATACGAAATTACAATCATTTTTCTGATTTAAACGACTAAATTTCAAATATGCCGCTGGCACTGAAAATACACCAAAAAGGAAACCCGGTGAAGATTTTCCGTTCATAAAAGGCGATGAGAAATACAAATAAAAAGCATATCAGCGCAGACGTATATCATGATTGCCTGTAGTTCCCGTGTGTCATTTTGAAGTATTGAAAATATTTTTTCTTGCTGTTGCATCGCGTAAGCAGTTTCTGCATATATCGAAAAAAAAATACGAGTGTCATTTGAGTGTATTTTTAGTTCGACCGAGGAATATTTGTTGCCAATTGAGAATGCTGATTATCCTTCCGAGAAATCGGTTATCATTCGGCCTTAATCAAGTAACAGCGATTCGGATATGTAATCAATGGAAGCAGGAGGGAACGACTGATTGACGGCGCTGATTAAATCCATCTCATCTGACAGATATACATGATGGTAAACGTTTTGTGAGGAGGGAAGTGAGAGATTGCTCTGCTCCTTCAGGAAACCTATCACAACAAATACCGCATGTTGCACAACAATCGATGTCCATAAGATCGATGCACCATTCGACGTCATTCACAAGGCAGTGGAATGTCTGTAAGATGTCCATTGCTGCAATTACCTTCTTCCCCAATCCATAGGCATTTGCATCTACAAAGGTGTATTGATCAGTGAACAAGGATAACCGAATGGCATGATATTGTCAGCATAAGCGAATCACACTTCTACCAGCTACATCACGTTGATAAGATTGTAATGTAGAGACATTATAGGGGAAATACTCTCTCTCTCTGCTGATGTGTAACTTTATAACTGAATTATGATACTGGTCCTGCACCCATTATTATGGATGAGAGGATATTTGATTACATTCCTTCATCACTTCTAGTAAACAATGCCGGTCAAATGACCAGCCGGCTCTTATCTGGGAGTTTTTGGAGCCTGTTGTTTTCCTTTACCTTCAAAATCTGTCTGCAACCGTATTGCCACAAGACAATGCGGGAGTACCGAAAGAACGCATTGTTCGAGATTACTTTGGCCATGCCTTGGCCTGTCTATTCCCTCTATATATCACCTGTCCAGCTGATATTAACCTGTGGAGGTATCATGGACAACCATACCTCGACAAGACATCCATAGCCTTTATCATTCAATGCCGAAAGTAGCAGCGATTATTACTATCCTGGCGGTTGCACTCAATACCTAGTTTTATCGTCTGCCTCACTTCACAGATGAAAGAAAGGTGAATGAAGAAAAATGTTGAAATAAAAATTCGTTCAAACTTTTTTTTTATTTCACTGTCTTGTCCATCGCGGATGGGCAATAGTGTATCTAATTTTTCTTACAAAACTTTTGTTAGTTCAATTGGTTTTGTTATATTTCATTTATGTCAAAACGTGGGTTCCAGCCTTGATGGTCTTGTGTAGCCGGGCCGATGCACACGAAAGTTGTCGACACTGTTAGTCCTCCCGTAAACTGGTGTTTAAGTTTAGAGAGGAACGTTCCAGGTCAGGTGTTGTCTTCGTCACTTGACCGAGGCTCAAAATTACGAGGTCCGTCGCTAATAGTTCTCGTGTTTCTCTTCAGTATAAAATTAATGAACAATCAAATTTTTTTATATGTACATAAATCTTATTGTCGAACTCCATTTGATTTAAGTCTAGATTTCGAATTTTCAATCTCGATTATAAGCCATTTATTTTAAATGAAATGAAATGCAATCATTATAGAAACGGAATTCATATTACATCTTTTAATTTTTTTTAAAAAAAGTAGCATTATGTCATACAATTTTATTTATAAAATTAATTTTCTTAAAGGAATAAAATATTATAACTATGCTGTGAATCTAGAACTAGAATATCAGTGTATATTAATATAATTTATGTGTTAAAGGGCTCAGAAGTTCTGAATAATTAATTATGTAAATATTCTCAACAAAATGAAACACAAAGGTATGTTTGTTACTTTTGTATACTAACAAAATTCAACACTTATATAATAATTTATATTCGTAAAATAAATAGATGAAGATTCATAGAATATTGCTTATGCAATATTCTATATAACAATTGAATATAAAGTTGCCCTCTTGAAGAAAAGTATTACATTTTATTGTCAAATGTTATTTCTCTTTTAGAATAGGTTCATTTATTGAAAACTGTTCAGATGATATCAGCTTAGACTGTTAAAATGCAATTTAATTAATTCAAATTATGTTACAATAATTCAAATACATTTGCGTAACCCTTTCAGGGGATGTGGTACATTCTTATACCACATATTTAGTATCCTAAAAATCTTTGTAAAATATGCTTTTTTTCCACACTTTTACAATCATATATTAGCTTATGCATTTATTTACTGAAATTAAACAGCAGAGCCATGCAGAATAGTTATGAAGTTATCGCTTTGAATGTAAGGAAAGTTCCTATCAAGTGGTTGTTTTCTCTTGCAGAAATGTTTCTGAAATGAATTGAAAATTTTAATTTTCGTCAGCTACCCAATCTACTTCTTTGAAAATTTATGTAAATACTGCTAATTACTCAAAATTAATTTTATAAAGTATTGGTTTCATACTTCCAATTAAGTATATAATATTTATACCACCCTCCACACAGAGCAACATATGGCTAGTTATCACCAGATGGCAGAGCTGAAATTTCCGATTCAGACTATGTGATGGTTCGCTTTGTTACAGTGAAATATAGAGGGCATTAACATGTTAGTGCAGATGTGATAAAAGTCGGATTTATTCTCCGAAGAAAAGAAATTTAAAAGAAGATTAAAAATTTATGAAAGTGGCGACTTCTCACCAAGAGAAAACAAACAAAAGCGCTGGAGGAAGAGGATTTAATCAACACTAAAATTATTGCAAAGGGAAGGTCCTATCTTACACGCCTTGGAAGGCGTGTAAGATAGGACTAACTGGAGACATCCTATTAGGTTCTTGTAGTTGATAGACATGAGACTTGTTAACGATATTGGACATAAAGTATTAGCGTGAGATAAGAATCGATAATAAGACGCCGGCAATAGCGACTCGTTGCCTCTAGTGGAAGTCTTTATTAAGGGATCTAAATAAACTGAGTTGTAAATCACTGTCGTGTGGCAATCAGTGACAAAATATACAATACAGCAAACTCAATTTGTTAGAAAAACAGAACCCTTAGCTTTTGGCGCCAGATGTGAATCTTGAAAAAGAGAAGATTCTTTCTAAACTGAAAAAAATCTAGAAATACCACTTTAGCGAAGATAAAAGAGAAAGAGCGAGAAAGAATTGAGAACCCATCCTGTAAATAATTTAGAAACTCCTGAATACATTCTATAGTATTTTAGTATAGACTATACATTCAATTGTATTTTAGTTTTATCTAGACTTCGAAGAATTCATGTTTTCGTTTCTTCTCATGATTGTTTCAGATTTCGTACAATAGGGTGGATAATTTTTCAGAAAATTTTGAATTTACTTAAAGTAGCTGCATAATCTAGGTTTAATTAAAGTTTTAAATATATATATATATATATTTCTAAAATATATCTTTAATAGGATGCCTACACATTAGAACTTTCGATTGAGAAAAAACTTGTTTTGTTTGGAAGTCCCTTCTGATGGATCGGAGTTATCTTCAGGAATAAGTGAGGAAGAAAATATAACTATCGTCTGGTGCAATAAAAATATGCCTTATTTTAATTAGAACTGTATACGTTTTTCAACTAAGTTTATTTTATTAAGTTTGTAATATATAATTCTATCATTAAATTATGAAGATTATATATATATATATACATATATACAAGTAAAACCTATCCTGAAATTAAATGACATATTTTTTCTCAAATTATCCTCTTATAAATAAAAATTTAACATTATAAGATTCTAATCTTTTCAAAAGGGCTTTCCAATACCAATATTTCCCAAATTAACTAAAATAATGTGAATTTTCATACAAGTATTTATTATTTTTCGAAGGATTAAGAAACAGCGAGAGTTCAAATAAGATGTCCTACAGGGGCAGTAGTATATTGTATACTGCTGTTTGTAGAAAGTGCAACACCATGAAAGAATCATCAGAATCAAATGAAATTTAATGCAGAAACGACTTGCACTGATACAAATAAATGATGAAATTTTCAAAACAAAAGAAACAAATTAAGCGTCCGAAATCAGTATTTGGTGCAGCCACCATGCGCTGCAATAAGTGCTGCTATACGACGTGGCATGGAGTCAAACAGATGTTGAATATCTGCTTGAGGAAGAGAATTCCATATCGCTTGTATGCGCAACCAAAGTTCGTCTTTGGAAACTGCAGGACGCGGATCACGAGCGAGACGCCGACCAACCATATCCCACACGTGCTCAATAGGCGACATATCCGGTGAATAAGCAGGCCAAGGAAGAAGTTGCATGCGTTGTGCTGAACAGAAGTCTCGAACAGTCCGCGCAACATGTGGGCGTGCATTATCCTGCTGAAAGATAGCTCCAGGGATGCCTTGAAGGAAAGGAACGACTTCGGGCTGTAGCACTTCACGGACGTACCTGTTGCTATTGAGATTACCCTCAATTCGTATCAAATTGGATCGTCCATGATACGAAATCGCACCCCAGACCATAACTCCGGGTGTTCGACCACTATGTCGTTCAATAATACACTCAGGAAGGCAGCGTTGACCGGCATAACGTCTAACACGAACACGGCCATCATGGGTCCACAAATTGAAGCGTGATTCATCTGAAAAGACAACTTGGTGCCAATCAGCTCGCCTGTCTCTGTGCTCAAGAGCCCACTGCCGACGCAGCCGTCGATGATTCGCCGTGAGGGGAATCCTGTATAAAGGCACCCTTGCACGCAATCCACGGCGCAGCAGACGACGACGAATTGACGAAGCCGACAATTGTACACCTGTAGCAGTAGACCAACGTGCTGCCAGCTGCCTGGAGGAAGCTGTGCGATCATTCACCGTCATGCGGAGCAGGTGTCGATCATCGCGCTCTGACGTCACCTTCTGTCGTCCAGTGCCTGTTTTTCGAGTTGTTCGGTGCTCGTCGGTCCACTGCTTCCAAACTCGCATCACTGTGGAACTGTTCCGCTGCATACGAGCTGCTATTGCGCGATAGGAAAATCCTCCTTCTCGAAGGCCGATTATCCTCCCTCGTTCAAACTCCGTAAGTTGCTTGAATTTCTTATTCTTCCGTCGTGGAGGCATACTCAGGTCTCACTAAACGTTTGCCACTAACAAATAATCATAGACTTTTTTCAACGTCCCGCTACAGCACTTTATTTATACGCTTTCAGCATCAATTCAGAGGGCGCTGCGCGCGCCGCGCACGCGCGATGGCTCTGAAACTTTATTAATTTGCATAATATCCTATAATTGACATTTGCTGCGAATTTCATTTGATTCTGATGATTCCTTCATGGTGTTGCATTTTCTACAAACAGCAGTTTATGTACCGGGCCTAAAAAATCAGGAAATAAGTAAAAATTAGTTTTACCACTTGGTATTGTGTCCTTTTAACAATATTAATGCATATCAGATGAATTTAAACTAATGTTTTTAAATATTGCCCCTCAAATGGTTAAAAAGTCATGTGAATAAATAGGGAAACCATAATTAGCAAACTAACACCATAAAATCTATGGTATCAAAAGTAACAGTTCATATTGAGTTTAACAATAATAAGAATTACAGTTTCTTATATTTAAAAGTTTTATTAAATAATAAATTCATAAATTTAACTGTCTCTTCCATTGAAAAATATGGCATGTACCCATATACGCACAGGCATTGGTAGGTGTAAATAACCATAATAATAATGAGATGTTATAAAACAAGAAAGAAATAAGAATAAAAGTATAAATTTAATTTTTATAAAAGGTAAATATAATGCACATACACATTCATTTCTCATCACAATTCTTACTAATACACACACACACACACACAAGAGTATTGCTGATTCAGTTGCGTATTGCCTAATTTCTTACGAAACTAGATTATTTTATTGGAATGGATATAAATTTCTACACTAATCCTTTTTTTAAGGATAAGAGATTAATGAGAAAAAAAGAGGATAGAAAAGAATGAAAAATGGTTGCCCATTCAATAATAATTTCTAATATAAAGATTTTTTCTAAATTGTTGTTAAAGCATTGAGTTTACTAAAAGCTTTTTAAAGAATGTTTATGAGAGATATTAAAACATCTTAATGATAAATGCTACATTAAATATTTTTTTTTGAGATAATTTTTTGATGTAGTTTAAGAATAGTTATACAAGAATATTACTGGATTCCTTTTTTTTATAATTGTAAAGAGCTAGTTATTAAAATTCATGAATGTGAAAAAAAATAATCTATATTTTTTTTTTCATTTTTTTGCTATCTTGAGGATTATGTTTTTTAACATTTTACTGTGAGTTCTGTTTTTTTGTTTTATTTGTATTTTGAGAAAAAAGAAACATGCAAAATAAATGCGATTCATTAGCCTTCAGCTATTGAAGGGAAGAAGGATATTACTCACTAATCTTAAGCGAATATATGTAGTTCTTGGTATCAAGGGCTTTTAAGTGACAGCAGTATTTGCATTTAATATGTGACTAAATATATAATAAAATAATTTTGAATGAGGACTAAAAAAGAGAGATTTATTTTAACTATAAAATTTATAAAATTTTATATTTAGAATAAATAAATGGTACGAGAAATAAATTTGAAAAATAATAAAATACAGGTCATTAATAAAGTTGATCGTCAAAAATAAATTGGAATATTCTTTGGATGAAAACTTATCGTATGAGTTAATCGAAATTCTCATGGGAGTTTGCATAATTCGCAAAAATCTACTGTGTTCTTCTTTTAAGTGTCCACCTACCTTAGAGGATTTTTCTTAAATGGTATGAAAAAAATAACTTTTTTATATGCATTATACTATAAGACATAATTTAAAACTTATAAAATACAATGTAAAATTTACTGTTAAAAATTGTTTTAATATTTCAGTTAAAAAATATACATAAAAATTGCAGTAAAATGGCACTTGTGTAAAATACCAAAACTGAAATTTAAAATAAAAATCTCAGATTCTACTTGTGATGAACTATTATGATAAGCTGAATTTAATTCAGGTTTTTTGTCTCTCACAGTTTACTCGCCCTGATAATTAAATATTTGAGTCATACTTTAACGCTGAAAAGCCTTGAAAAAAAATTGTGATAAGTTATGATTTTATTACAGAATAAAATACAAAACAGTAATTTATTACAATGATTACAAATCTTAAATTCACTTTCATGCAGTGTTCCATAGAAGGTTCAACATTATGTACATAAACTCTTTTCAGTACGGTGTTTGCGTTTGGAAATAAAATCTGAAAATCTTGCTTTTGAAGGAAAAAAGCTGAAACACACTTCAACCAGAGAGCTTACTTGATTAAATAAAGTTGTTGTTAAAGATTTCAGTTTATAAGATCACTATCTGTATTATTTAAATGGTATTTTTCTTCTGATGTTAAAACTTTCCTACTATATATATATAACATGTGATTTCTATATCTTGTTTCAATCCCTGAGTTCGATGATAATCGACTTTCGTAATCCCTTTACGGTAAAGTATGATTTTCAATGTTCTGTCTTAATTTTAAGAACTTTTAAAGCAGCCTTGATGCTTAGCATATAGTGCATCCATACTTAATTCCACAATTTGAAATAAAACTTCCTTTTGGTGCTCTTTATCATATTACCATTAAAAGATTCATTTACATTTTGGATCTTGGAAATTCATCTTGTATGTTAAATATTTTGATAGCAATATTACTTAAGATATCAATGTAAATAAAGCAATTTAAAAGCTCCATTTCCTGTAGCAAAATGCTACTTATTTCTAAAACACAGATTATTGTGTTAAAAGAATTAGCATAACTCAAGTTCTATAAGATAGAAACAAAATTGGAAATTGTTCTGAAAAGCTTGAAATCAGTCTGTAAACAAAAATAGGTAACTTTCTGATCAAAGAAAATTGAGTTTTCAAGGTAGATTTAGATACCTTAGTAACAAAATAATCGATCTAAAATGTGTGATGTTGATTAAGCCATATTTCATTGTAAAAAATGTAGGAACTATTTTCATTTTTTAGTCAAATATTGTTTACAATCCAATATAAAAAATTACACTACAAAACTAATCAATCAGATAAAACTAAATAAATTCATTTCAGTCTAATAACATGAAAATGTATACAGCAAATTTTCAAGGGTCATGGTATACTCTAAGAGGAGTAAGTTATCATTAGAAGATTACACTAAAACAACACAATGTTAGAATAGGTTCAGTCGGTGGTACACTGGAGTTTTGATGTTAACAATGTTACATTTTATTAGTGCATTTCATTGAAAAATAAAAATAAACAGAAAAATTGAAGTACTAAATACAGCAGACTCAAAATTCCAAATGTTTTTTTATTTGTTTGACGTTAGTCAATTTTATCAATATTATTCGATACTTAATAAACTGGATTTTATATCTTACATTCAATTATATTTTAAAGACATTTAAAATATATTTGATAAATTAATCTCTTACGATTTCTATATTTAAAATTACTTTTTTGGGTGCAAATACTGTTTCATAAACATTTTTTTATATATTTTAATTAAATAAAAGATAAACTGATACTGTCTGAATTTTATTGTGAGGTTGAAACATTTGAATTTTGCATTATAAGTTTTTTTTAAAATATAGCATTAAAATCTTTTCGGTTTAGGAAATTTTATAATATAATGAGATCCCATTGTATTTTATTACATAGAAATATAATTGCACAGATTTTGTCCTCCTCGACTAACTTTGACTTTACAAAGTGTTTTCTTCACAATAAAATATCAAAAGAATATTTGAAAAATGGAAGTTATAAATGATCCACTGCTAATTATCAAATATTTTAAAATGAATATAAGGGATATATTTAAATAATTACTACTAACGATAACTAACAGGTTATATAAGTTTCGGCATTAAAATTGTTTTCTAGTAAAGTTAATCTGTTTTGAATATGATATCTGCATATCCTTACTGGTGTTTAAAAGATTTTTTATTATAAGACATCCTTTATATGATCCTAGAGGAATTTAAGAACTGTTTTGCTATCTATACTTCATATAAAACTGAATTTAATTTGTATATATATAAGAGTAAACAATGAAACATTTATAGACTAATAGCTAGCTACAAGGTCTACGGTCATGCGAACTCAATTTAAGTTACAGAATAAATAACAATTTTAAGTTTTCAAATAATGAAAATTCTTTATATTTTTTAAAATCAGTTTATTAGTTTTGATGTAAGTAAGTTATTGGTATTCAAATATACAAATTTAGGCTTTGAAATAGGATATATCTTAGAAATTTCTAATGATAAATTTAAGTTTAGGACATAAATTTCATGTGCTTTAGTGTATTAAAACTTCTGATTAAGGGTATCTTTCAATTTTAAAAGTTAGGAAGAAATCATCAATACAAAAAATATATCATTATTTTGGCACTTTTAAAACCTCTATTGTCATTTTACAATTAATTTAAAAAGAATATAAAATACTAGATTAGGAAAAACAGTTCTCCTACTTATTTAATTTATCCTTGAGACTATGAATGCAAAGAAGAAAATTTTCTGAGAGAATCAAGCTCTAGTTAGAATACAAAGATTGATATATAATTTAGATGGCATATGCTCTTTTGCTTTTACATCAATTGATTTTACAAAATAAATCTGCTACGTCCAAACGAATGTCTTGTAAATGTAGTAAACAATATAGGTGTTATTTTATTAACAATTTTATACTTAGTAAATTTCCAAGCATTTATTATTTAGAAAACATTTAGAATTGGAAGACGAATTATAGTTCTTAAGAATAATATGATAGTTTCATAAAAATCACATTCTTTAATTAAGAAAAACTAAAAATCATTAAATTCGATGCACTGCATGCATATCTAAGCAATCTAGAGTATTTAAGATGAAGTTTATTTTATCCTGACTCTTTTCTGCAGAACTAGTACCGTTTTGAAAAATAAAGTAAACAATTTTTTTTCAAACCAATTTTATTTTTATATGAAAGGCATGATGTTTCCGCAGATATTTAAACACTTGTCTAATGGCAGGATACCAGTTTTCTGTACCTTCTTCACTTGAAACATCCACCTAATGACGATATCCACTACTCAAAGCATTTTCCACCTCATCGTCCAAAGCGTTTGCCGCCGCTTGCTCGCGTTTTATGTGTAGGAAAAATTGGTAGTCTGATTGGTGATGGAACAGCTCCCAACAGAACTGTCAGATCATCTTGATATCAGTCGTGGGACCGAGCATTGTCATGGCGCAGCACAATTCCTTTACTAGAGCATTTCCCTCTCGTTTATTTTGAATTGCACGCCGTAGTTTTCTTAAAAGACTCACAAACATCCTTCCTTTGACGGTTACACCTACTGGGAAGAAATTCAGTAAACAAACCCTTTTCCCTGCTCAGAACACATTGCACATGATTTTTGAAACATTGTCTTTGGCATTTTTTTTGTCTTTTAAGAATATTAAGTATGCCTCCATTGTTGTTGTTTCATTCTGGAGTGACATAACGAATCCCGTTTCATCACATGTCTAAAATAAGTTTAAAAAAATCTCTTCCTCTTCACTGTATCGTGTGATTAATGTAAATGCTCTTCAAAGTTTATTTGGTCTTGTGTAAGCATTTTGAAACCCATCAGGAACACACCTTGTGATAACTTCAACGGTCTCTGTAACAATTTGTACAAAATAGTAAGTGACATTTGCAGGGAATTCTTTTTTTGGCAATCATTCATTTAACATCTAATTCTCATGGATTTTTTCATGCTTTCCATACCGTTATAGGTTGACAAAAGAAGACTGGAAAACAATTCCAGGTCTCATCGTGAACATTGTACGACCTTCAAACAATATAACCACTTTCTCAACATTTCGTCCCTCAATGACTATACTTTTACCATAATATCCTTAACTTGACGATAAATTTCAGCTGGTTTTGTTCCTTATTTCCAAAATCCAATTACAGCACGAATCTCACAGTCAGTGGGATCAGTAATTGTCTTAAATTTTAAATGTGTGCAGGTAACTGAAAACAATGCAATAAGTCAAGTGAGAGGTAAACTAAATTGAAAGCTAGTAAAGGAAGACTAGTGGAGGCATGCAGAGCTGCTCGACACAGCTTTGGGGGGCGGCGATCAAACAGGGTACTTAATTGCTGGAGAATGCACATATTGATGGAGAAATTTTTTTTGCCACATTAGGAGTTATATTGGTTTCAGAGGGTACTAAGTTCTTATTTGGAAATTTTGGCCAGAAAAGTGGCAGGAACAAGTATAAAACACACGGTGGCCAAAAGCCATTTTTGTAACGCCTTTATAAGCCGTAACACGTAATGCATTGTGCCCCTTGTTTTGTTTTTGTATGTTTGAAAAGTGGCACGGTAAGCGGGCAGATTTGTAGGAACATGGCAGGAACACAGTAAGGCAGCGCACAGCGTGCGGCAGGCATTTGGCTATGTATACTTCACACTGGTACTAATATAACCTCTCACTGCCTTCTCTAATTCCTCAATCTTAAATGGAAGAAATGCAGGAAGATGTTGGGCTTGCTTGGAGTGGTTTTAATAAATTGTATTTTTGGGGTGGGGAGACCAAATAATTTCACAACAGTTTTTCCACAATAATACTTAACTTGTAATAGAATTTGTCGTAATTTAACTGTTTGAGACCTTAAATTTATGTACTGCATTATATTTTGTGAAGTACTTCCATTTATTTGCGTTTGTGTATTGGTTTTTCAACCCTTGTTATTTTGTATTTCCATGCAGCAAGGAATTTGCATTGATGGAAATATAAAGTTTTTTGAAGGTTTTGTGAAATTCTCTGTATAAATTATATCATTAGGCAATGTGAATTAAAAATGTTTATAAAAAGAGATTTATGGAAATGTAGATCCTTTAGATTTTTTTTTTTTATGAAACTAATAGTTTAGGGAAATAGAAAAATGCAGTATTGTTTGAAAAAAATATTTTCAAAAAAAAATTCAAGTCTAATTTTATTCTATTTGGTTGAAAAGAACATTATGCATTTCAATTTAAGTCATTTATATTATTGATTTGTGACTTATGTAGAGATTACATAAATAAAAATAGAATAGTGTATTGAAAATGTGATATAAAGATTTTTGATATGTAACAAAATTGAATATTTGAGTTTAATGATATACATGTGTATATATCTTTATACAGTTTTAAATTGTATATTTATATATAATCTACTATTGTAAAGAAGAAAAAAATAAAGTAAATGCATTTAACTTCATTATATACTTGGGAAAAACATCTCCTGAATAAAGTGCTATTTATTTTCAAGTTTCGAGCAAATTTAAACTGACAAATTTTTTTTTAATCATTGTGCTATTTCATGGGAAATTTATTTATAGATATGTTTCTTATATACTTCATAAAAAATTTATAATAAAGAATATATACTAAACCAAAACATATTTTTCTAATTCTTAGCTTATGATCTTCTTCATTACATTTTCAAATATAAGACTTTACTATAAAACATTTTGGCTTGCTAGAAACAATTTGGGAAGAAACATTTTTGTTGAAATAAATCTTTAAACTAAAAAAAAATCTCGAATATTATCTGAGAAATTTATTAATTGCACGTTCATCGAAATTCGTATTTTGCTTAGCAAAAAGAAATATAATTACCTTAGTGACTTGAACATGAGGAACTTCATATTTTCAGATAACAAATTAAATGTTTCAGGTTTTTTTTTTGATTATAATAATGGTATGTTTTAGCTTTCAATTTAATATGATAGAATGATACAAATACGAAATTACAATCATTTTCAATTTAAACGACTAAATTTCAAAATATGCCGCTGCTTTGAAAATACACCAAAGGAAACCCGGTGAAGATTTTTTTAAGGTTGCCAAAGGCGATGAAATACAAATAAAAGCATATCAGCACAGACGTATATCCTTGATTGCCTGTAGTTTCCCATTATTGTCATTTTGAGTATTGTCTTCTTTTCCTTTGTTGCATCGCGTAAGCAGTTTCCATATATGAAAAAAAAAATACGAAGTGTCATTTTAGGTGTATTTTTAGTTCATTGATGTGTATTGTTGCCAATTGAGGAATGCTGATTTATCGCTTCCGAAATCGGGTTATCAATTCGGCCTTAATCAAGTAACAGCTTGATTCGGATATGCAATCAATGGAAGCAGGAGGGAACGACTGATTGAGCAGCGCTGATTAAATCCATCTCATGACCAGATATACATGATAAGTAAACGTTTTGTGAGAGGGAGATAACCTGCTCCTTCCAGGAAACCCTAGCAAATACCGCGCTGTTTGCACAACAATCGTGTCATAAGATCGGTACCATTCGACGTCATTCACAGGCAGTGGAATGTCACAACGAATCTCCGACTAACAGTACCTTCTTCCCAATCCATAGGCATTTTGCATCTACAAGGTGTATTGATCAGTGAACAAGGACCGTAACAGCATGATATTGTCAGCATAAGCGAATCACACTTCTACCAACTGTCCGCTGATAAGATTGTAATGAGAGACATTATATAGGGAAATACTCTACTCTCTTTCAACGTGTGTAACTTTATAACTGAATTATGATACTGGTCCTGCACCCATTGTATAGATGAGAGGATATTTGATTTACATTCATCTCTAGTAAACAATGCCGGTCAAAATATTGTCAGCTCTTATCTGGGAGTTTTTGGAGCCTGTTGTTTTCCTTTACCTTCAAAATCTGTGCTGCAGCAACCGTATTGCCACAAGACAGTGCAGGAGTACCCGAAAGAACGCATTGTTCTGAGATTACTTTGGCCATGCTGGCCTGTCTATTCCCTCTATATATCACCTGTCAATTAGTAACCTGGTATCATGTGACAGCTTCATACCTCGACAAGACATCCATAGCTTTATCATTTGTGCCAGTAGCAGTGATTATTACTATCACAATTTTTTCAAATACCTAGTTTATCGTCTTACTCAGCTACGGATGAAAAGGTGAATGAAAAATATTTGAAATAAAATTCGTTCATTTTTTGTTTCCTGTCTTGTCCATCGCGGATGGGCAATGGTGTATCTAATTTTCTTCACAAAACTTTTTTGTTAGTTTCAATTGGTTTTGTTACATATTTCGTTTTATGTCAAAACATTGGGTTCCAGCCTTGATGGTCTTGTGGCCAGGCTGATGCACGAAAGTTGTCGACACTATTGAACCTCCTAAACTGGTGTTTAAGTTTAAGGAGAACGTTGGGAGTCAGTGTTGTCTTCGATGCTTGACCGAGGCTCAAAATTACGAGGTCCGTCGCTAATAGTTTCTCGTGTTTTCTCTGTTATAAAATTAATGAACAAATGAAATTTTTTTATATGTACATAAATCTTATTGTGAACTCCACATTTGATTTAAGTCGTTTAATTTTCAATCTCGATTATAAGCCATTTATTTTAAAATGATGAGAAATGCAATCATTATAAACTTGAATTCCATATTACATCTTTTAATTTTTTTAAAAAAGTAGCATTATATCATACAATTTTATTTTATAAAATTAATTTTCAAGGGAATAAAATATATTTATGTAGATCTAGAACTAGAGATAATAATTGTATGTTAAATATAATTTATGTATTTAAAGGGCTCAGAGTTCTGAATAATTAATTGTAAATGACTATAATAAAATGAAACACAAAATTGTTTTGTTGCTTTGTATACTAACAAAATTTCAACATATATAATAATTTATATTCAGTAAATAAAATAGATGAAGTTACGTAGAATGTGCTTGTATTATTCTATATGGCGGAAACCAGTCTCAAGTTGCCCTCTTAAGAGAAAAGTATCCATTTTTATTTGTCCAAATGTGTATTTCTCTTTTTAGAATAGGTTCATTTGTGTGAGAAACTGTTTCAGATGATGTCAGCTTAGACTGTTAAAATGCAATTTAATTAATTCAAATTTAATATTTACAATAGAACAAATACGTTTGCATGTACTTTCAGGGTTTTGTTCTTGCCACATATTTGGTATCCTAAAAGTCTTTTGGCAAAAATGTGGCACCCGCACTTTTGATCATATATTTGGTAGCCGTTTTATTTTCGAAAATTTAAACGCTTGGGGGCCATGCAGAATGGTTATGAGTTGCCACAGCTTTAGCGGATGTGGAGGTTCACATATCAGAGTGGTTGAACATGGCAGAGTGTTTTGGAAGCTAGTTGAGAATTTTGGTTTTCAGAGTAATCTCTACTTTCTGTAATTACTATCAAATACTACTATTGCCTCAAATGTATGTGTTCATAATTAAATCTCTCTCTATTAACTGCTATATAAGACAACAACACTAATCCGTTCTGAACTATTCAATTTTCAGACTATTTTCAATGTGAAATAAATATAGAATAATATTATTATAATCTGGATATAGAAATTTAAAAGAAGATTAAGAGGCGTTGCTAGAAGTAACTTCTCACCAAGAGAAAACAAGCAAAAGCGCTGGAGGAAGAGGATTTAATCAACACTAAAGGTATTGCAAGGAAGGTCTATCTTACACGCCTTGGACATTAAGATAGAACTAACTAGAACATCCTATTAGGTTCTTGTAGTTGATAGACACATGAGACTTGTTAACGATATTGGACGTATTAGCGTGAGATGAAATCGATAATAAGACGCCAGCAATGTGACTCATTTGCCTCTGGTGGAAGTCTTTATTAAAGGATCTAAACTGGAGTTTGCCCAAATCACTGCTCGTGTGATGTGACAAAATATACAATACAGCAAACTCAATTTGTTAGAAAACAGACATAGCTTTTGGCAGATGTAGATCTTGAAAGAAGATTCTTTCTAAACTGAAAAAATCTGAGAAATACCACTTTGCTTGAAGATAAAAGAGAAGAGCGAAGCCAGGAGCCCGTATCCTGGCAAATAGTTTAGAAACTCTGAATACATTCTATGGTATTTTGAGTATAGACTATACATTCGTTGTGTTTTAGTTTTATCTGAATTCATCTAGTTTTCGTTTCTTCTCATGATTGTTTCAGATTTCATTTTTTAATAGGGTGCATAATTTTCAGAAAATTTTGGATTTACTTAAAGTAGCTTCATAATCTAGGTTTAATTAAAGAACAAAATATATATATATATATATATATATATATATATATATATATGCTCCTCATATATATATATATATGTATAATATTTATATATATATATAATATATATATATATAATAATAATAATATATATATATTATATATATAATATTATATACATATTAATATAGTATATATATATATATGCTGTATATGTTCATATATGAAAATTATAATATAATTATATAATAAGTGTATATGTATATATATATATATATATATATATTATATATATAATATTATATATATAATATATAATAATATATATATATATATAATATTGATGATATTGTATGGCTACAATATATATCTTTAATGGGATGACTACAGAACTTTCGATTGAAAAGAACTTGTTTTTTTGTTTGAAAGTCCTTCAGTGGATCCAGGAGATATCTTAGGAATAAGTGAGGGAAGAAAAATATAACTATCGTACAGTGCAATAAAAATACGCTTATTTTTAATTTAAGAACTGTATACGTTTTTTCTTAGAAGTTTATTTTATTAAGTTTATAACTTCTAATTCTATCATTAAATTGAAGATTTTATATATATATATAACATATATATACTTTCTTTCTGCTATATAATAATCGGTCTCCTCAGCCGGATATTGCTTTTGACTTGCTGGGTTTATATTGTATTTATTTTTCTTCATTGTTACATTTATTTCTGGTTTTGTCTTTTTTAAATATTTTATAAAATTATTCTTTCATAAATTTTTGTGTATATATATATATATATATATATATATATATCTCTGAAACCTATCCTCAGAAATTAAATGACATATATTTCTCATTATCCTCTTATAAAGAATTAACATTATATAGATTCTAAACTTTTTCAAAAGGGCTTTCCAGTCCAAATGTTTTTTTTTTCCCAAATTAACTAAAATAATACAATTTCATACAAGTATTTTATTATTTTCGAAGGATTACAGGAAACAGCGAGTGTTCAAATCACTCAGATGTCCCTCACAAGACATTGTATAATTATGTACCGAAGACTTCTAAAATCAGGAAATAAGAATAAAAGTGGTTTACCACTTGGTAGGCCAACATCGCTTAACAAATATTAATGCATATCGGATGAATTTAAACTAATGATTTTTTAAATGTGCCCCTCTCGAGGGGTTAAAAAGTCAATAGTGAATAAATGAGGGACATATGTAAAAATACTTTTATAAAAGTTGTAACAGATCATAGTATTTCAGTTCATATTGAGGTTTATGAAATTACAGTTTCTTATATTTAAAAGAGTTTTGATAAATAATGATTCATAGATTTAATTGTCTATCTTCATTGAAAGATAGTAACACCTATACTTTGAGGCATTTGGTAGGTGTAAATAACCATAATAATGAGATGTTATAAAGAAAACAAGAAAGAAATATAAGAGAGTAAATGCTAGATTTAATTTTTTATAAAGATTAAAATATAAACTGCACACACACACATTCATTTCTCAATCATAGTTTCTACTAAATACACACACACACACACACACACACACACACACACACACACACACACACACACACACACACACACACACACACACA
Source organism: Nephila pilipes (assembly GCA_019974015.1). Lineage (NCBI taxonomy): Eukaryota > Metazoa > Arthropoda > Arachnida > Araneae > Nephilidae > Nephila > Nephila pilipes. The sequence continues at coordinate 100,481 of BMAW01121036.1, read as the reverse complement.
CACACACACACACACACACACACACACACACACACACACACACACCG
>BMAW01121036.1:80890-100409 GCA_019974015.1 Nephila pilipes | reverse complement strand
ACTGAAAATTTATGAAAGAATAATTTAAAATATTTAAAAAGACAAAAATCCAGAAAGAAACGTAACAATGAAAGAAAAATAAATGAAAATATGGAACCCAACAAGTCAAAAAGCAATATCGGGCTGAGGACCGATTAAGCGGGGTTAATCGGTATATATATATATATATATATATATATATATTAGTAATAATATTGTTTATTCTAAATGAAACTGAACAAAAATTAATTTCGGGGGAAAATAATTAATGGTGATTGTAACGATCTAATATTTTTAATGAAGATAGAGGATTATTATAAAATTTAAATTCCATTTAAAATAATGAACACGATCATTACATTTAAGATTATATTATAATGTTTAATTCAGCTCTAAATACATAGAATTTGAGTTATTTGTTATTATTGCCAAGTAGTTGATACCCCTGTTGTTATCATTATTATAAAATAACTATGCAACTCAGAATTTTATAATCAAAAGATAACTGATAGCTGAAGTAAAAGAAACAGCTTATTTTTAAAATGGCTTTCGCCTTTCTAAGAAAGAAAATTGAATGGAAGATCAACACCTGCATTCTTCCAATAACTAGTAATCTGGCGAAGACTAATTCCAAAATTAGAGTTCTGATAAGAGAGTTAGCCACAAGTGACAAAGCCATTAAAATATCAGCTTCTGGAGGTACATTTGGTCCTAATCGATTGGTAAATGTCTTTCCAAGGAGTTCTTATGCTCCTCGAAAGACAGAAATCGTATTAAATTGTCATTCTCCTACGCTTAGCTGCATCCCTACTCTACTTAAATGAATTTGGAAAGGAATAGTTTATTTGAATATATACGTCCCATTTACTTGAAACTGGGAACTTTTCTGAGATTTAATACTAACCCTGGAGACTGAGAAAGTGGTTGACATTATTTGAACTCAGAATAAAAGAATTAAAAAAATCATTGGAGGCTTTTAGATTTATTCTATGGAAATTTCTTGCTCATCATGATAACGATACAATCAAGTAATGTCTCCGACTACCATGTGTGGCGAAAGATATACTAATATTAAACATTAGTTAATGTTAATATATTTTTGATGTAAACTGGAAGTTGGAGTTATGTAAATTTGATTTCTTTTTTGTAACGATACATACACACAGTTTCACTCTTGGAATGATTCTAATATTAATCCTCTGTTTGTATTCATCTTTCATTTTTAAAAATATTTAATGATATTTTCTTGAGTCTTCATATCATTTGAATTTTAAACATATTTCTTGGTGATATATCTGGTCTTCGTACTACAGTAAGCCTTTTCTGTAGGAGTTCCTAATATCTCTGTCAAACAGAATTTGTATTTGATACATCCTCCACACCTCGTTACACACCCTTTTCCTTCTTAATGAATATTTGAACGCATAGTTGATTTCCAGTTGCAAACATTTCGTTTATTTCATCTGGTAATCTGAAGATGATTTCATTTTTAACTTGGTTGAAAGAACAAATGATTAATTTCGGATGGGAATAAGAAAAACGAATGGGAAACTTAAAACATTTCTTACTTACTATAATAGGGTATGTTATACTAAATCAAGACACAAAAGTTTCAGGACAATAGTTAATTTTTGTTTCGAAATGATTATTTATTTAAGGTAAGAAACATTTGTTTACTTTTTCGTATTTTAGTTCGAATACGCTGTAGTAAAAGTTCTTTTTTTTTTTTTACTTCTATGGAATTAAAATTAAGAAAAAAAGGAAAATGAAAGAATAAGTACGTAAATTATGTCGAACATTAGTTGGAAAAGTCTAACCTACTAAAAATATACGTAATTAAATACAATTTGTATCAAATAAAAATAAGTTGTTGAATTTACATGCCTTAATTGCTATTCTGAAATTTTGTGAAATATTTCATTATGAAAAGTCACAACTCTAAACCTTTTATCTGAAAAGTTATGGAATTTTGTATAGTTATTTTTATTTTTATTTTTTTAAGTGAACCAAGAAGTATTAACTAGAAGTTTCCTTTTTTTTAATTTTGAATTGCTATCGCAGTTGTAAATTTTAATTTAACACGTAAGCTGCAAATTTTAATGAAAGCCTCATTATTGTTATTTAAATTTATAATGCCTTAACAAACAATTTTAATGAAGAATCTGGGAAGTAATACGGCTGGTAAAGACAATCTTCGTGGCTTAGTGCCCACGTAAATAGATATATTTATTACTTCTATGAAATTGAAGTTGAAAAGAATATATAGTTGTTTACCAAGCGAAATTTGTCAGATAATCTTTCCTGTAGCTGAGTTTATCAGTATCTGTATGGTTTGCAAGAATAATCATTGTTAATTTTATATGATAAGTTTACTGTTATTAGGAGTGGCTAAGGAATAGAAGAAGTGTGATACATTTTTAATTCTGTTAGGTGTTTTTAATTGTAATAATCTTCAGTAATGTGTAACTAATTCTTTTCGATCTTTTATGATTCGTACATGAATCACAGTGTTTGTGGAAACTTATATCTATAACGCAATACAGCCACTGATAGCTGTATTAACTTTACCAGTGACAGCAATACCAGCGTGCAATTTTTTTCAAAAATTTCATATGCTTATTATTTATAATATTATGTTTGTTCTTTTCTGCCTAATAATTGTTTCTCTTTTATTCATGGCCTGGTCAACATGTCAAGAAACAGATAGAGAATTAAAAAGACCTGGGGTTAAGAAAATATAAATTCAGTTTCTTTTCATATTTATGTTCCATTCATTTCGATTAGTAGTAAAGTTCTGTTCATAAAGTTAATAAAGTTGCGCATTTTTCATTCCCCTTTCGCTCTTATAACGAGACACTTCTTAGAAATGGATTAATCGAGAAAAATAGAAAAGGAAAAGTATTACCATAACTGACAATATTACCTACAAAACAGAGGTGCTTTGCAAAATATGAAATTTGGAAGTGATAATCTTTAGGTTAAAATAAAATTCCTTTAAAATCATAGGCAAGATAATACTAACAGCCACGTTTTTTTTTTCAAATCATTGCAACAATCACAATTTTGTTTTACAATAAGAGGGGCAGTATTAACCTCCTTATATTAAAAACAGTAATTCAGGCTTTTAAAAGGAGCCTTCTGTACACTTAGACATAACGTTAATTTTGAATCGTTATTTCTTATGCAAGAAGTTTTTGAAGAAAATACACTAATTTTCTAGTATTTTAACTCAAAAAATATTTTTGTGGCATATTTTTTTGAAATGAACTTTTCAGAAAATAGCTATTTTGAGCTGAAAATAGCTGTGTGGCGGCTGCCTACGTCACCTTTTGACGTCACCTTTTTGACTGCGGAGCTGCAAGATGACTTGAACAAAAGGAGGGAGTAACCTTTACTCGCCACACTTGCTACGCAGATTCCAGACCTGTGAAGGTCGCGTTTTAAAGTTATTGTTAAGTTTGAAATAAATTGTTAGTTCCTGGTATCTTGTTTTTTTTTGGTCTTTCGCAGTTATTTATATAGCCTACACCTTCTGATCTGGAGACAGCCCCCATAAGATGGGATTGGATGTTATGGGAGCAGGAAGGTTTTAGCAACACCACTGCCCCCATAGCTGTTTACTGAAAATAGGTATTAAAAAATAAAGTTTTGAATAAAAGTTTGAAAATATTACATAAAGTTAGTAATTTATACATTTCTTTAAAAAAAATTGATTTGAAATATAGTCAAATAATTTTAATGATCCTTGTAGCAAAGTAATTTTGCCATTTATACGAACTAAATTGAAATTTTTTACCAAACTCTATGAATAAACGAAACAATTTACTTAAAACATATTTGTTCAGTCTTAGAATTTCAATATCTTAGTGTATTAACATACTCAAAGAGTGATAGATGTGTTAAAAGAAAAACATTGTAAATTAAAGGAATTTCGATCGTTCATTTCAAAATCCCGTTATGGCGTGGTGTAGTGATTTAAGTTAAAATTTCATCCACGCCATGAAAATAGAAATGAGACACAAGGTTAGCATACTAATTAATTATTTTGAATTTGAAATTATATTAAAGGTCATTTCAGAAATTACGTATATAAAATGCGCTCTTTCCTTGCTCTTTCCATGCTCCAGTCAGAGAAAAAGTGTGTGTCCTTCTTAGGAGGAGAACGGGGTTTTTTATATTTGATTATATCAGTTCACATCTCTCTGCTGCAAGCTGATTCCAATTGAGGGGAATTTAAATAGTTGCCGAGGCACGCCACAAACGTGAAAAAAAGAACTTTCACAATCATGTCGAATAATATTTGGCATTATTATGTCTATCTTCTTTTGAAAGTAGTATATAGCTGACGGATATTAAGTATTTCCTTAGTGACTGGTATAAGAATATCCCTTAAATAACAACAATCAACTTATTTATTTGGAGCGTTATAAATTTATGTTCATTATTTAAAGTAATCGAAGAAATATACGAGAGTTATGTAGAGTAAAAGCACTCAGAGACTGATATTAAAAGATAATTTTTTTTTCTGTAAATTTAGCTGCACTGCATTTTAAAATAAAAGTCTTGAGAATAGAATGCTTGCTAGCTTGCTTCGGTTAAAAATTCTTGCTCTGGTGCCATGTTGAAGTGAGTACAACCTGGTTCCTACTGGAGAAGGAAAACGCGCTTTTACAGATTTTTAACAAAACAAAAACTGTTTAAGAAGATGGTTTCATGAACCGTATTAATGTGCACAAGGGGTGTCGAGAGTTAAAATTGGAAGAAAAACTTCAAAACCATTGTTTTAGCTCGAAAATTCATGACATCTATCTTTTGACCTTGTAAAGATATTCTTCTCATTAAATTTTTGCTCCATGGAGAAGCAGTTAATGCAAAAAGGTTCTAAATAATCCTCAGAATATTAAGGAGAAGGATACAGAATAAAAAGAGGAGGATGTGAACGAAGAGAGTGGGATTTCTTGTGCGTTTTCCCTTACAACCATCAACACGAGCGACTCCTGGATTTATTCCGTTCCATTCATCAACTACTTCTTTCACATCCCTTATTTGGAGGCTTCAGAATTTTTCTTTTCTTTTCCTCTGAATTTAAATATGCATGGGAAAGACTTTAGACTGTCTGTGAGATCCAAAGTACAATCAAACAGTGGGCCAAATGGGCGGTAGGAAATTTTTAAGCAAAGATATCAGAAAACTCAGTCCTCGGCATTCAGAGAGGTGAGTACGAGAAGAGAGGTGAGTACGAGAAGAAAGGTGAAGAGAGGTGACTACGGTGAAAAAAAGTTTTATGAATGTGTAAAGTTTTACAACATATATCACAGTTTTGAGTTTTAAGAAATTTAGTTCTCTTGCTTTCCGTATAATCCTCGTATTTATATGTTTCAATCACTCGAGCATAAGCTAGAAATTTTCAACAGCTTTAACACACCATTTTTCATACTGAAAGCATACTTATACTTACTTCATTCATACTTATGAATATTGACAAAATCTTCGTAATTTTTTCTTAAGTGAATGATAGGGAACAAAATTAAACTGCTGTAGCTCAGATACTCCTACTAACATGGTTATTTATGGAAATAATCAAAGGCTTTAAATTTAGTTATTTCCTTGAGAAACAAGTGACATATTTTTGTAAGAGGCTAATACCAATATAACGACAATTACCTTTCGTTTCAAGTAATTTTCTCTGGTTACTTTTAATATTGAGATAGGAATCTTATGACAGATGCAAATCTGCATCGAAACATGTATATCGTTTTTTTATATATGTCACAGAAAACAACATGTTTTATCTATCATGTATGCAAAATAGTTAAAATTTCAAAATAGTTTTAATAATTTTTAAGATGAAATAAGTATGCATTCAATGCATTTTAATTATAATTCGAAAAACCTGATATTTAAAGGTTTTAGAATTTTGGTTGCTGTTTTTCAGCTAATGTATATTCTCTAAATTTAGCAAAACATAATGATATATATTTGCTAAATTATTTAAATACATAATTCCTTTTCATTAAAAATAAATGAAATAATAAAAAAAATGAAATATACAAGAAACGCAGTATATAAATAAGACTTAAGTAAGCAAAGATACATCAAACAAAACAAAAAATAATTAAAATCTAGTTTAAAAAAAGTTGTTATAATATAAACATTTGAAAGGATACAAAATACTTAAGTGGAAAATATAAATTATTAAAAACTAAGGATTTAAGTATAATAAATAACAATTAAGAATCATTACCATGAAAACACCCAAAATAGACATAATGCAGCAGAAAAGTAACAGAATATTGAAGATTAACAAAAAATTAGCAAAAACGAAGCAATGCTATTGAAAACTGCCACTGGCTTATGACAGCAGTGCGTGTTTATACATATATTATTGATCAAAACCTTCACACATGGTAACATCATAATAAAAAAATAAAAACCAGAATTCCAAAGCCAATGAATGAAAGATAGTCTATCAGAAAAAGACAGAAAGAGAAAAGCAAATTTTTAAATAACAAGTACTATTTAAATCAAAATAACTAAAACATAACTTTTTATGATTTAAGCAACATGTACAATATTATAGCATCATGGAATATTTTTTGTGGCACTTCCAGTACTGCAATCTGTATACCAAAATTAGAATTAAAAGTCTTCGAAAGAAGAAATATTTAAAAAAACCCTTTAAAATTAAAGATAATTCAAAATAATTAAAAGATTAAAAAGATATAAAGGTAAAATAAAAAATAGAAACCAATGAATAAATTTTGTATAAGAATAATAAAAAAGAAATATATTCTATTTTATAATTATTATATTTTAGAATTTAGAAGTTTAACCGGAAAGCCAGTTTGAATGCAAATATTATAGAATTTATATAAAATATTTTGAGTATTTAATGGACTTTCTACTAATTTAATATTACGTAGGATAAAATCATATACCTATCTATCATATATCTCACCTAAAAATCTTCAAACCTAAATCACTAATGAAAGAAAGGTACTTCTTTCACAATAATATAAAAACTGTCCCTTTTGCATAAATATTAATTAATAAATATTCTTTGATCCACAATTTTTAAGTTAATAACTAAATATTCAATATAGGAATATTCTTAGATCCCATTAATTTTCAATAAGAAGGATAAAAATATAGATTAGGTATAAATTCTGGGTTAAATTTATTTTGAAATATTTTGAGGTCATTATTATATCAAACAAAACAACGTAGAATTGAAAAAAAAAATTGTTAATAGTGTAAATATTGTAAATACATATTAGCAAGATTCTTACAAGAGGCCACCTAGTCGTATATAGTTTTAGCTTGTTGAAATATTTATCATTAAGTGTATTATAATTTTCCATTAAAAATAGATTATTAAAATTTAAAATTTTTCATGTAAAATGAGCTACAATATTAATTTTTTTAAAAGTCAATAAGGATATTAAGTAAATATTCAATATCTGTAGAATTAAAAAAATGTTCAAAATAATAGTTATCGCATTATAATAAATCGTTTTATAATAAACATATTTCTCAATGTCATAACTATTTTGAATAACTTTCTTATCAAAACATAAGCAGTTTTTTTATAATATTTTATAACATTTCACCTTCAGCAATGTATGCATTGAAGCCATTAGTTCCAGTTCTAAATTTAATAGATAATTTATGAAATTTAGGAATTAAAAAGAAAAAAAAATAGGTTTAATTTCTTCGTTTATATAGTACTTATATTCTTTAAAGGCTTGAATTGGCAAATTGCGTTTAATAGTGAAACTGACAATAAACAACTAATCAAAAGCGAGAGAGAAAAGAGGAGTGGTCAGCTAAATCAATCTGAATATCTTCAACTAATTGATAAATTTATTTAATTATTATTTCATTCACGTGTCTGCGAAATATTAAATTCTTAAGCTTTATAAAGGACAATAATAATAATCCAATAAAGATACGAAATAATTTGTAAAGAGGGATGGATAACATGGTAGGAGATTTGTTTTGTGAATATTCAGAGGATCAAAAAATAAATGCGCGGGAAATATTAATAAAATACTAAATTTAAGATTTCTAGTTTTTGTGGGGAAATTAATTGGGTGAGTGATCGAAAGAATATTCAAATTATATATATATAAAATTATGAAATAAATTTAAAGCAATTGTTATTATTATTTAATTCGCATTTTTACTGTTGCTTTGAAACTAAAAAGGAGTTTTGATCGAGTGGTAACTTAAGTTGTTGGATTCATGAAACACATAAGGAAAGCCTCGGTACCATGAATTTTCATTTATTTTGCATTAGGTACGAGAGGAAAGGTAGATGCATCGGGATAGAGGTGGACGTGCATCCACTAGCTTCGATAGCTAAAGCAAAAGAGACAGAAATTTGCCCTGTTTGGAATTTAAATGCAAGGATTTATTCAGATCACGTGGTATTAGATTCAGGGTTCTTTAGGTACTTTATCTGGAGACAAAATATCAAATAGGGATTAACCTTTCGAGATTGAAAGCGTAGGAGAACGTTTATTCATGCAAACTTATAGCGCATGATCCCATAAATTAGAAGCTCAAATGGATTTGTGTCAGAAAATAAGAAGAAATTCCGAGTCAAATAACACTTAAAGGCAAATAACAGTAAAAATCAAATCCCTATTTTTCAATATAATGTACTATAACAGCAAAGAGGAAAGAAATGGAACGTATTTTTAGATTTAGATCACTCTATATATTTTAATTTCTAAAATGAATTTCTCGGTATAGAATAAGTAACAATCATTACATTTAAACTAATTAGATAGATTCAATTCTTAATGCGAATGGAATATTTTTTGATACAAATCAATAGCAAAAAAAAAAAAAAAAAAATCAATTCTGCTATATTTATTCAGAGAAGAAAAACACTTAATGCAGATCCTGCAAACTACATTAAAAGTAAAAGAGTGCAGATGGAAAAAAAACCCAATTAAAGTAATTCCGTTCTAAAAATAAAATTTACTGAATTCATTTAAAAGCTCTAATTTCTATCCAACAGAAAAGATAAAAAAAAATTGGTAACAAGTTCAGTTCCCCCGAAGCTGGTATAACAAATGTGTCTTCGGTTAATGAAACATCCGGGAGCTTCATTACAAATTCTAATCTTATCTTTTTTTAATGTGTCCAAAAGACGAATCTCTTCACGGACATAATCTATAAATATCCGTTTTCAACAAATCCTAGGTATATCTTTGAGTTTTTAACCTCCACTATTTTAATTTACATATTACGAATGATATAAAGAGCTATGAATATATGGAAACCAGAATATTGAAGGGATCTAAAATTTAATGTAATTTTTTTAATTAACAGGAAAAATAACTGCATTAACAAAATATATTATGTAAATTAATCTTGACCCCATTACTGCACTTATTCCATTGGAGAGTTAAAATAACTACTCAACTTACCAAGTATAATTAAAAATAATTATAAGCATCGCTTTCGGAATTTGCTGCACCATCATGGTCAAAAGAATTAATCATATTCCTAAGGGAGGTATATATTTCTGGGGAAAGCCTTAATTGAAAATCAATCTATTTGTCTGAAACAGATTATTCCAACAGAGACCTAAATCAGTTTTTAAATGAAAGTAATGAAGCATTTGATGCCACCCTGATAATAAATTCTATTTGTGTTTAGTGGATTGCCCAGCGTTCTTGAGTATCATGTCAGATTTTTTTTTAATTATTTTTTCGCTTTCCTTTAAATGCGTAATGGTTTCAACAGATAAGTATAAAATATTTATGAACAAAAGTATTTGATTATTTTTATTTTTCGCTTTTCCCTTAGTTAATGACTACTCGGATTTATCAAGAGTTGATTCCTTCGAGTTGTGGGTTCGAGTCATGATGACTCTAAAGACCCACGTATATCGGGGTCATTATAATACAACAATATTTATTAAGTACTACATTGTTAGCCACTTAAATTACAACATCAGGGAGAAATGATCTGACGAACTTCAAAATCACATGAAAAGAAGAAGAGGTTTGGATATGCAAATAATTAGTATTTAAGCGCATTTAGACGACGCACGAGGGAGAAACAAATTCGGAAGCACTGCGTAAAAAAAAGTTGTGAAGTGGATTTCTCATTCTGAAAGCGCTTTGAAACGTCAGAGTTTTCTTTGAATATCGTATTATGCCTCAAATAATAAGAAATATTTACCATCATGTGTCAGAATCGATAGGAGTAGGATTGTTATCTATCGAGAGTGTGAATTATAGTTCCGTGAAATCGCGCATCGCACTGGTCGAAATCCAACCATTGTCATGTGAATATGGAATCACTGGGTTGCTGAAGGTCCTACTGAACGGCATGCAGGATCTCCACTCCCTCCTATGACCAAAACCCGAGAAGACAGCGATATTGTATGGTTGACCCTGAAAAACTTTACAACCATATCACGTACCATTATTCAGGAAATGGGCATGTTTGCAGCACACCCAGTATCCACTCGTACGGTGTTACAACGTTTTCAGCAGTGTCGATTATCAACAAGGCAACCATCGGCTTCTCTTGACAATGCAGCACAGAGAGAGATGGTAACTCTGGTGCTCCGAACAAAAACGCTGGATACTGAAGCGGCACGATGTCGTCTTTTCAGACGATTTCCGGTCCTGCTTGCAGTATTTTGATGACCGAATACATATCAAGGAGATCCCCTGCACATGCTTTCATTCGATATCGGCATAGGGGTCTTGCACTTTGTGTTATGGTTTGGGCAGCCATTAGGTATACGACACGCACAAATCTAGTTAAATCGACGGTAATTTGATCGGTACATTTTTGACATCTTACGTCCAATGGTTGGGCCTTATCACCTCTTCGAACAAAATAATGCAAGGCTACATGTGTTCTGACCTTCCTCGATACACAGAGTATTAAATTATTGCTCTGTCTTGCATGGTCTCCAGATCTGTCACCCAGTGAAAACATCTGGGGATGAGTTGTTGAGTGACTGGTCTGTCACCACTCTCCGGCTAATACGGTTGATGAAGTGTGGCATAGACTTGAAAAAGCATGTAATGAGTTGCCTGTTTCTGTCATCCGAGCCCAATTCGACTCCCTGCCTATCCGGGTAAGGGTGGTTTTAGCTGCCAGTCTGGCAACTGTTTCTACTAATTTCGTATCCCTGTAAACCCCCAAACAGCTTACAAATTTAATCATTTTGTCTTCATGCCACACTGTTTATGTTCAATGAATATGTTTTTTTTTGTTTGCTTTCTTTCATGGTGTTGAAATTTTAACGGCCAGCAGTGTATCTTTATCGCATTACTCTGCAATCGTACTCACGATCAATACTCGATCGCTAACACACTGAGACTTTCTACTGAACCTGATTTGCTCCGCTCGGAGGTTGGTTGTAATCTGAAGGGGTTGTGCAAATGTTATATTACATTCGCCCCTTTACACAAACTCTCTCTACAGATGGGCTTTAAACACTGAAGATAACAAAATGTACTTGAAACAGGCTTGAATTCAACATTTTCTCGTATTTCTGGAAATACAGACACAAGTGGGAAGGAATTATAACAAGACAATGCTACAAGCTATGAAACTATTATAACTATGAATAGACTTAGAGGCAATGATGTAGATTTATTAGAGCGTCTTCTAGCCTCCGGATCCCAACCCCATAGTGCACTTGTGGAGTATTTTCAAACACAAAATAGGAGAGCATCGATTTATTTCAAAGGAAAACTTAATAAACAACTCCGCATTGAATTATTTCAAAAGAAAATATAATATTTCACCCTGCATGGAATTATTTCAAAAAAAAAAAAAAAAACATTATAAACCATCCTACAGCAAGAATGGAATAAAATAACCAAAGATGAGTGTTGCATGATATTATGAACCATGTAACAAAGAATTAATACTTTAATTAAATCTGTGGAAAGTCCAACAAAATATTGTTTTTTTGTAAGTAAAAAATAACTATTCATTATCCTTGTAGGTTTATGTTTTCTCTTCACATCGGTATTTTAAAAATAAAAATTTTAAAGAGTTCCTAATACTTTTGTCTCTGGCTGTATTTTCATCAATCAAATCATTAGTACATTTTAGCCAAATTTCGTATTCATTCAAGGCAAAATAATAAACCATTGATCCTTTTTAATACCAGAATAATGACATAATTAGACAGAGAAAGTAAAGCATTGTTACGCTTTTAACATAAATCTCAAATTATGAGATTTATGGTTAAACAATTTTCATTGTTATTTTCATGCATACTATGTAAGTAATTTATTTGTTTTTATTCGTATTCCTTCAGCTTATTATAATTATTTAAAATCAAACACATGTTTCGTAAAATTTATTCAATAAATTAAGTATTGGAGTTCTTACACAAAGAGAAACATTTAATTTTCATATATAACTAAACTTATTACGCTTTGGACTATTAATGCTAATTTTTAAAACTAATTTTTCATCCTATGATAAAAAAGTATTATGACACGTAAAGGTTATAAAATGCTTTGAATATGTTGTAACGATCAATTATTTCTATTCGAATCTTGTGCTATATCATAATTAAATGTAACTAATTCTAAGGTCATTAATTTCTCGAAAAACACACAAGTTCAATCCAACTTAACTATTTATTTATCAATTAATATTATTTACCATTTAATGACTCTCTTTAGAAACCATAGTTAGCCAACCAATTTAAATATCACTGAAATAATATACTCTTACTAAACCTTTTCAGTTGGACTACTTTTCTCCGACAAATCCTCTGCGCAGGCAATAAACAATAACTATTGATATTATCGGCCTTTTATTAGTACTATTCTCATAGTTAACCATATGATAGTGTTCCTTTAAATTTCACTTTATTTATATATCGCTATACTTGAATTACTTCACTTTATTTCCACCTGCATCTAATTAACATAATCACGTTCCATTTTGATTGGGAAGGAATCGTTATTTCAAGCAATAAATCTCAATTAAAATCCCCAAGGTTAGTGAAGAGAAAATAGCGAATAGCTCAACGTCACAAAGTCATTCTTATAAATTTTAAATCTTGATGTTTTATTTAAGAATATTCATTCATATTCCATTAAAAAGCCTAATATATGAATAAATAGTGCAGAGGAAATGATTTCATGTTTGTCAATTAAAAAGAAAATCAACCCTATTGGTTTGCAAAGTTTGCTATTATATATTAAGTCAATTGAGCGGATAATAAAGGGGGAAATGCTAACAAGAGCATAAGCAAACTCATAATAAAAGTCAATATATACTCAAGTCGGAGTAATCTCAATTTATGAGATCAATATCTTTCCCATATGTTTCCAAAATATCAAAGTTCTAAGCAGCACGAAGCATTGAAACGGACGAATAAACGTAGTTATATGAAGCTTAATAGCGGAGGGAATGACACACGAGGCAAACAATAAGTAGTTATAGTTATTAATAAGCCCTATTATCGTAAATTTGAAAACTTAGTACACTAGGAAGCCAACGGAATATTAGAATAGTACTGGAAAATGAATAAATGCTAAACTTACTGCTTCTGTTTGAAACAGAACAGAAGAGAAGAAAAATAATTATCATCAAAACATCTGTTTCTACGAAAGAAATAATAAAACGCCACTGTAAATCTTTAAAGGAACGGAAGTAAATCTTTAAAGGAACGGAAGTAAATCTTAATCTGAAGTAAATCTTTAAATTATAACAATGTTTATTTTTAAAATAAATCTTGCTACTATTTTTACTTTTGATGAAACATTTGCAATGACAAATGAGATAAAAAAAAAAGATCCTAAAATGCTAAAAATTTCTATCTTTCATTTTCTTTTTTTTGTATATAAAATACTTTCATTGAAGCATTTCAAAATGTATTGCGATGATATATAAATATAATTTGACCCGAAAAATAGCAGTACACAATTACTAAAAACAAGATATTTTAGCCAACTTTTTATATCATCGATCACAGTAATTCCATTCTATTTACATACTAATTAATGATTAAATTATTGTTATTAAACCTTTTCTGTTTGTACTCATAAATACGTCTGAAGAATTTGCTGCATTTCTTAAAGTAATGACAATGAAATTGAGCATCATTCTTCTCTATTGATTATAGCTCAATACATATATCCTTTATAAAATTCCTTTATTATTTTAATCGCTTCCCTTATGTTGTCCATTGAAGGGCCCATTGAACAGAGAGATGATCACATTTAATCTTGTTTGAGCCCTCAAAATATAAAGAAGCAAATACACAACTGAATGAAATACATAAAAAAAAATCTACTTTTTTTAACGATTTTCTGACAAAATATTCAAATTCGAATGAGTGTAAGTTATTAGAATCTTTTTCATTTCTGCATTGTGCTAAGGATTATAAATATTTCTAGCTATAAATCTCTTCAGCACTGTTGAAAAAATTAATGTTTCATATGTAATAAAGTAATTTCTGATTATAATTTCAGATGCAAGAAGTTTTGGTGATTATGTCTTTGCTTTGAAGATGCAATATTTATTACTAGCTGATTTATCCATTCTTATCACGGTTATTTCTATATTCGGAACAATCTTCAAATTTTAAAAGTTTTGCTTACATGAAAATTATTGTTAGTTTCTTTTTCATTTTCTTTGGGTATAATGTTAATACAGATGTATTTTAGAGCGATACAATCGATGCATATATTAAATTTTGTTACCGATTTTGTGAGTTCACCCTCTTGTTCAACCTATGATGTTTTTGAGTATCTTGATATTTAAAGAAAAAATAATGGAGTCGTGTAAGAAATTATTTTCTTTCGAAAAATTAAAATTGGATTCTCATGTTTGGTTAATTCAGTAAAATAATTATGTTTATGATGAAATATTGTTTTCCTTATATCAGATATTTTTTCGTGTGAGGAGTGTAATTTCTTTTACTTCATATATCCTTTCTATTCCTTTAATATTAAAATTTCGAAACATTTGTTCAATTTAAAATTATCCCATTATATCAAACCATTGACAATTGTTCAGGATAACATTTTAGCTTCTTGAAGATTTTCAAATCCATTTGATTTAACATGCTGTAGTCTTCTTTAATACACACGAGAAGTCTTTGTTACAATTAGAAATGAAACATGTAGTTTACCTTGGATGACAACTGGTAACATTATCCATTAGAATATTATGAGGTCTTCTATTTGATTTGAATGAAAATTATTATGCACATTGAGATGTCTCATTTTTTTCTACTCGAATAAGGGCATCGTAGCAAAAAAATAGTAATTTTAATATTGTATTATTTAAATAATGTGATTTTTTCCCCCTCCGATTATGTATGAAATACCACATGAAATTGATAAAGTACACTCTGTAACAATGACAAAAAAAAAAAAAAAAAAAAAAAAAAAAAAAAAAAAAAAAACGACGCATCAAGAAGGAGTTGCTCGATTGTAATGAAATTTCGAATGCAAAGTCATTTTAATGAAACATGCAAATGATTAAAATTTGGTGTCCAATGAATGATTATCAGGAGCTACAGCGCATCGGAACTGCGCACTCAGCAGGTGTATATAAGAAGCGATTCTCAATCTGATGGTCAAAATTTCTGTTGCAATGCGATTAAAGATATCTTTCAACGACTGAAAAATGCCTCACCGCAGAATTCGAGCTCATTACGAGCAACTGTTAGAGTTTGAAAGAGGTCGTATCATTGGATTGAAAGTGGCAGGTTGGGCAAATTGGAGAATTGTTCTTCAAATGGGTCGAAGCGATGCGGTGATAAGATAATGGTGGCAAGAATGGGTGGACAAAAGCAGATTTCGGCGTCATGATGGCTTCGGTCGACATAGTGTCACAGCAGATCGAGAAGACAGAGTGATTGTCAAATCAGCTGTCACAGCGCCTGATTACCATCAGACGTGCCAACCATCAGACGTGCGACCTGCACACGAGTGTCCACCATGACCATTCACAGACATCTGATAGAGCCACATCTACACTCGTACTGACCACTACGCCACCTGCCACTGACCCCTGCTCACTGTCGAGCTAGATAACAGTGGTGCTTGGCTCGATCAGGTTGGAATGAAAGCTGAATGGGGACGTATATTGTTTAGCGATGAATCCGGCTTCCAACTGTATCCTGACGATCATCGAAGACGTGTCTAGAGACGCCCAGGGCAGCGTTCTGATCCTTCTTTCACTATTGTACGCCACACAGGCCCTCAACCAGGATTTATGATCTGGGCTGCCATTTCTCTTGATTTCCGAACCTCTTTGATCGTTATTAGAGATACACTTACAGCACAGCTGTACGTGGATGACATTTTGAGACCTGTTTTGCTTCCGTTCCTTTTGCAATACCCTGGCTTTATTTTTCAGCAAGATAATACTAGACCACATACGGCACGTGTTGCTTTGAACTGTTTTACAGCTTTTCAAACACTTCCTTGGTCAGCTAGATTCTCTCTCCAATCGTGGATATCTGGGATGTGATGGGAAGGCGACTGTAACTACCAAGGTATGTTGATAACCTAGCCTGACAATTCGATCAAATTTGGCAAGAAATACCGCAGGAGACCATCAGTGAACTTTATTACTTTATTCCACGTTGTTTAGCAGCTGGCATCCTGGTTAGAGGTGGGTCAACACCTTATTGAACTCATTAATTTGTAACTATGCAACTCTGAAATAAATCATTAAATTTTTCTGAAACTATTCATTTTCTATTCTGTACATAATTTTCCTAACCGACAATTTTTTCTCTCCATAGAACAACTCCTTCTTGATGTGTCGGTTGTTTTTGTTATTGAGTGTATGTATTAAAAATGATGACATGATTTTATGTTTAGAGAATGAAATAATTTAGTGAATTGGAATGTTAGTTAAAGGATGTAAATTCTAACAAAAAGGTTTTTCTAAAATGAATAACATATCACTATCATATTCAAATAAGAACCTATAAGTTACTACTAATATTTAATTTTTATTTAAAATCAGACCTTGAAATTTACATAAAAATTAATTTGCAATTATCTTGAAATATAATTTTTTGAATAATTATCAAATTCAAATATTATTTACTTTACGATGATATTAAAATCAATTTTAATTATTACTAAAGATGATATTTATTTTTTAAATACCATATACTGGAAATAACTTGCACTCATGAAACAAAGCAAATATAACTCATATTTATATATACTAACTGATATCGATCTTTCAATGACTTATTCGACTTACTGTAAGATATTTAGCAACGAGTTCCAAAGCTCATTAAAGAATTTGCTTCCGAAAGTCTATCTTGCACTAATCTGACGATAAGCTTCTCTCTGTGGAATCTCTAAGCCTTTAGAAAGATAGAAATCTCATTAAATGGTTCCTAGATCATCTGTTTACCGCACTCTTTTTCTTCGATTTAACGAGTTTAATAGCTAAGTTGTGATAATATTATTTATTTCTATGTGATGTCTGGTGTGAAACGTCTTATTGGACACTTGAAGATTAATAGAATGATTTATCTGAATTATATATAGAAGCAGATGGAGATGTAAAATACACCTATATTTACGTTTCTGAGGTAGATTCATTTTCCTGATAAATCATGCGAACAGATACAATGTTCAATACAATTCAGAATTCAAGAAAAATAGTAAGGGGGGAGGCTAATCGTTTCCTGTACATATTAAAACTCCGGTGTTTCTCAGATTAGTTTGAATGGTTACATCACAGAAGAAGAAGACGATACTGGAAACGTTTGTGTAAAACCTTTATTAAAACCTAAACAATAATAAAAAAAAATCCCCAACATACACTTTCATACACAATATGCATCTGTATCTGATAGATAAACAAAAAGGTAAGGAAGTACAGTATAAAAAGTTCTCATGCACTGCTTATATACTTCTGGTTGTCATGACGTTTCAGTTAAAAAATATACATAATGTCATGGCCAAGCTACATATTAGGTACATATGTTGAATGAAATTGCATACACTGTGTAAATCAATCTAAAGAAGATAAGGAAAACCTAGGATATGTTCATTAAAGCCGTGTAAAATGGAGATAAGGATTACGTTAAATAAAGGAATTTTTTTTATTAATTTTTTGGGATTCTCTATTATCCAAACTAGTGTAGTTTTTTTCAGAAACGAAACATATAAACACAAATTTACAATGATTAGTACGAGTATGAAAACAATAAAAGAATAAGCAAATATCAATAACGTCTCTCACAAAAAAAAAAAAAAAAAAAAAAAAATAGAAAACTTAAAAAAATACTTATTATACTTTTCCGAATATAATTCACATCTACTTTAATGTCCTAATTATATATTGTTATTAATTATATATTGTTTCCCACATTAATTGTTTATCTTTGCCAGAGAATATCTTTTCTTTTTGTTGATATTACAGCCTATGATAAAATTAAATCAGTATTCACGTAGATGATTCACGTAGAGCTAATAGAATCAGAAGTTCTGAATTTCATGCAAAGTTTGAAAAAAGTGCTCATTAGACATGCCAAACATTTTACTAAGACATTACATGCAAAATATCATTTACAAAGAAACATAGAATCTTTCGTCATTCTAAGCCAACAATCAAGTCAATAAACTGTTTAACAGTAAATAACAGTTCTGTTTTGTCTGACTAAGCATTTACTGCTATGGCGTAACACTAATCCATCTGAAATACTTGCAATAACAAAGGAGCCAGATATTTTGGATACATGTAAATACTAAATTATGTGATACTCATTTAATGTATGATTGATGCAAAAGAATCTCAATAAAACTTAGATTTTTTTTTCTGTTTTTATTTAAAAACCTTATAAAAAGAGAAAACTTGGTAAATTAATCCACACAAAGCGAGAATTAGATATATTTCTGTATAACACCAAATGATCCCAATAAATATAGTTGCTTAAAACAACTGATGGAAATCATTATTAAATGAATGAAAGAACCTGATCAGCTTTTAGGAAGAGTTCCAAAAATATGAATACTTTTCACAAATGTTAGAGAATTATTATTTTTCCTTTTACATTTCATCGAAGTAGTGAAAACGCAAAAATCAACGAAATGCAAGGTAAACAATGTATATGAAACGCATGGAATATATAAACGAGGATATAAGTATTTCTTTTTTTCGAAATGAAAAAGCAAAATTAAATTAAAGTTTTGTAATTCTAAATTTTGTAATTACGTAGGGTGATTTTATAAGAAACTGCAACACAACACAGGAAATATAATTTTGAATTTCAATTAATTATCTATGATATTTTAGAACTACCTGAGTAAAAGTATTTGCTGCCCGATATTGTGGCACGTGGTTGAATTAATTATATCTCAAAAGCAATTATAAGTTGTGAATCTTTCAAAATGTGCCTGTCAACCAAAGAATGACACCGGGAGAGTTTGGAGACTTGAGTCGCATCGCTTGAACGCAATGAAGTACATATATATATATATATATATATATATATATATATATATATATATATAATGAGTGTCTAATGCACTTGGTCTGTATAGAC
>BMAW01121036.1:16309-80790 GCA_019974015.1 Nephila pilipes | reverse complement strand
ACACACACACACACACATATATATATATATAATGAGTGTCTAATGCACTTGGTCTGTATAGACTTTCTTTCATTTTCAGCTTAATCGATTCCTGATATTAAATTAGCTCTTATTTTTAGTTAATATTCGGAGATATCAATCAAAATAAGTGTAACGAAATTATAACCACAACTGGGTTTAGTTAGAATTATACTGGGTTCCTGACATAAGAAGCAAATTTCTATTAAGCAATCAAATTGCATAGAAAGCTCTTGAATATTCTCAATTATTTAAGGTACAGTAAGATTTGCGGGAAATAGAACATATTCATTCGATTGAATTTAATCGCTCTCGTATGTTGTTTGTGATATCTGCTTTAACTTCTATTTTTGTTCTCTTCCATATCATGCAGAAGCCTAATGGTTAAGGACACGGACTCTCTCTGCAGTTTTCGTTGAGTCGTAGATTGGAGCCTTGATGGCCCTAAAGACCCACCGTGGGGCCGGAGCTGTTAATCTGTCAGGGTCACAAAGTCCTCCCATAGGCAGAGTGTGGAAGTTAGGAGAGGGTGGTGCCAGCTCAGGTCTCGTTCTCGTCACTTGACCGAGGTTCAAAATTACTAGGATGTCATATGTGTCTCTAAACATTATTTTTTCAAATTAAATAAATAAGTTTTTCATTGTAATATAATTGCTACTATAACAATTACACCACATAGAATTCAGAAGAGATTATGCAATATCTTTCATATATATCAAGTACTTTGTCCCAGCTCCTTCCCAAACTTTTCAACACTTATCGTGTTGTAATAGCTGATGGTTGTTTTAGGAGTTCCCAGATAATGGGAAGATTCAAGTTGTTGCAATTCCCTGCTACTTGACTTTAGACAACTGAAAACGGGACATCGGTCCTATGAACTAAGTTTTCAGTTGCAGCAAACAGACAGCATAATCTGTGTATAGCGTAAATTGTCTCGTATGAGACAGATCTAATAACAGGTGGTGGAAGAAATATAACTTGTCTGGTGGTATAATTACATTTTCCACTCGTGATCTTTTGGCCCTAAAAGACTCGAGTTTAGCTGAAATAATTAACTGATAATCTTAACATCTTTATCCTTATGTTATTTCCATAACATAAAACTCTCTTCAAAAATAATAATACGTCATTCCATCTGTTCTTTGTCGTACAGAGGAAGTATTCAAAGAGTATTTCATTGAAGATGGAAGTTATACCAGACCTTCAAGTTCACGTCTAAGGGTATTTTATAGCATCTGAGAAATGAGCTGCAATAGTTTTCTTCTGGACTCGTCTTTTGAAGGATTTATGGCAGAAACTATAAGACTGCTGAGTGAAGAAATGTCCTCCTTTCTTGGTGCATTTCTATTGTTATCGGGGTAAAATGTAGTTAGCCTCTATACTGAACAAGTGTGAGTAATGATTCGTGATTTCTGTGTATTATTTTAAAGTATTATTTGTTATTATTGAATCTTCTAACATTATTATTTACGATAATGTGTGACTGCGGTAGCCGAGTGATAATGGTTGCGATCTTTCCATTGTGTTGTAGGTTTCAGTCCTCATTCCACCAAAGACCCACCGTGTAGCGGGATTAATGCAGATTAAATCTGTCGAGGTTTCAAGTCTATCCATTGGTGTGGGAAATTGGAAAGGAGGCTACCCACTGGGATGTTGTCTTTGTCATATGACCTATAGCGAAAATTAAGAAGTCCATTATCAATAGCCCTTGTGATGTATTTGAGTTTATCGTCAATAAACAATAAATAAATATAACTGCCTTTATCCTATTTTTCTACCTTTGTTTTGTATAATGGTTTTCTTAATTTGTTCCTAAAATATGAGTCATTAACCTTATTTTATTACTTTTAATAGTCTTACTGATTTAATATTATGACTTAAATAGAGCAATGTGGTTTATTGTAATAATGTAGTATAGTATAGATGATAATTTATTACGGTATATTGTTATTTTTGGAACAAAGTACTCCTCATATGATATTGTTCTCGTATTTTTAAGTATTAAAAGGGATATTTATAACATTGCTGTTATTCATAAGAATCAACATTGTTATCTTATACTCGTAAATATGTTGCATTGATACATTCTACAATGCTTTTGGTCAGTAAATTACAAAAATATCTACGATGTTAAATCCCTTCCCCATAATTTATAAGACCACGATTTTAGATTTTAAAACAATGAAAATTTATATCGTTCTTCATTTTTAGTACAATCATATACATTTATATCCTAAAATAAGGAGAATTCAGAATCACACTAAAATCGAACTCCAAGGTAAAAAATTAACCTGTAAAACTATTGCATACATCTTCAAGAATAATATGAAACTTACAGGAAGCTATCAGTTTACTCCGACCGTACATCATAATGACGAGACTGTAAGAGAAGTATATATAAGAAAGAATATAAGAAGTAAAATTGTTCTCAAGCGTTCTGTAAGCCACTCTGTGTGACAAATGAATAATTATGACACCAGAGGACACATTTGGATGGTATTTTAGCTGGTAAAATCATAATCCACCTGAAATATGGATGTAATCAGACGGAAGTATTCTATGTAAAGTGCTATCTCTAGGCTTTGGCAACAATTCCAAAATGATAGAAATATCAGTAGACGTTACAGTACAGATAGCCCCCGAGTTACAATTCCGAATGACGACCAATATTTGCCAGTAACTGGAAAAAAAAAATCAGATGGAGCACATCTTCAGACCTTTCTTGTCAGATATCTTCAACTACGGGTAAGACAGTTTCAAGGTGAACCATGCACAAATGCTTGGGACATATTGTCCTATATTCTTGCAGGATTATCAAATATGTTCAGTTTACTGCGACTCACTGTCGTCTGCAGTTAGCCTGGAGTAGAGCATATGCAATAGGCACATCGACCCATTTGGCTTGTATGATATTTTCCGACGTGTTCAGGTTTAGCTTTCAGTCTGATTCACGCCGGGCGGATAACGCTTGGTGCCGGTTACCACCAAGACAACATCATTGAAAGAGACCATTACGTTAGTGCAGGATTTCTCGAATGAGATGGAATTAAACTGGGCTCCAGAATACATTTACATGTTCAAAAAGGAACTTTGACAAACCAAATTTATCGGGATACCCTTATTGAACAACATGTACGCTTGTCTATGGGTTCTCACTGTGCAGAATTTGTGTTTGTGGAGGACAACTCCAGTCTTCATCGTACAAACATTGTAAGCGAATTCCTTCAATCTGAGGTTATCCCTCGTATGGAATGGCCAGCATTCTCACCTGACTTGAATCCAATACAGCAAGTATAGGACATGCTTAACCGACGAGTTGCAACCCATCAACCACCTCCTATATGTGTACCGGAACTACAGAAAACATTGCTTGCTGAGAGGATTAATCTTCTTCCAGATCAGCAGATTTGATACTCAGCATTCCTAGGCGTTATACGGATTGCATTTCATCGTCTGGGAGACATACAAGGTACTAAGAATGATACCAACCATGTAATGCTAAGTTTTTGTTCGGGAGATATTTCTTGTAATTGCACTAGGGAGCAAAAATCACAGTTTTTGTGAATGGTATCATACTTATACCATCTTATATGTTCTTTATCTTTTGTTTAATAAATAGGCTGTATGAATAAGTCTAGTTCGTTTTATTTCTGAACCCTTATTTTCCGGAGCTGGTATTATCCTTAATTTATGGACGAGTGTAATAACATGCTCGTTCAGTACAATCATATAATAACCCACTTGAAATTTCACGTTTATTTACGTGTTCTTTTGTTGCATGGTTTTTCGTTAAAATGCATATGTATAATGATTAATTGAATGAGGTAAAATTAGTATTGTAATAATATTTTTAAGAAATAATGAATTTCGTTATTATTGCATATACTATCACAATATTTGAAAGAAATTACAACTCGTTAAAAACAGACAATATTTTATTACACAAATTTATCTGTATGACTATCTGTTTACGTTCGAATACTCACAAAACGCTTATTAAAGGTATATTCTCACTTTTGTATAATATAATAGGAGCTACTGTTACGACTGCGTGTATGATATATATATATATATAAGAATTAATGTTTTATTAATAAGTTATATTTTATTTCATTTTTTGTTTTCCATTTTTTTTGTGTGCAAAAACTAAATTATTTAAAATTATACTATGAATTCAAATATCACAACTAGAAATTAATTTCTTTATTGAATATAATTATGAAAAATTCCTGTTCTTTCTACAATAGGAAAATGTGGTATTTACGAATGTGTCCCTGTTAAATGCATTAAAGTTTTTGTTTAATTTGGCTTATTTACTTTGAATGTTTTGTTTTGATTTGAATAACGTTACTCTACAGCCTTAACGGAGCTGCGAGCGAAGCACTTCGAGACTTAAAAACAAGGTTAAATAAAGAGGATGACATCTGAGCTGATATTTCACTCACCTAACTTTCACGTAATGTTAAAACGTTCACATCAGACTTTTAAGGAACCTGAAGTAGTTCTCATTATTCTACATGTTGAATATTTGGTTGGTTGCATACATACTCGAAACTGTGATTTGATTCCTTCGGTTAAGGATTATTTAACCACCGGTTTATAAATGTTCGTAGAAATAATAACATAACACAGTATATCTATTTTTATTAGGTTTATATGAATACTTCTATTCTTGTAACAAATGACAGAATAATTTTTCTTCCGAAAAAACAATTAGGGTATTTTAAGGACACATTAAAATAATTTTAAAATTCGTATATAACGGTTGCATAAAATATTTGAGATCTTTTCTCTTACGACTGTCATTGTTAATTTGGGAATTTAAACCCTATTTTGAATAAACTTACACAATTTCTTGTGAAATTTTCAAAAAACACCTTGAGATGATATCTTTTCTTATAGAAAAGATGATTTTTCAGATAACAGATTAAGAGATCTTCAAAAGTTAGATTAGTACCACAAAGATGCCAGCTTCAATTCAGAATTTAAGATAGTTAATTTTCTATAATAACGTGCCTTAAATGTTTCTTTTCATTGTAATAAACAATTTTCCAATAAATTTTGTCTTAAGATAGTTTACTTTACGGACATATATTTTGTACAAAATAATAGTTTCGTAAAAAACACTCAAAAAACATTTGAAGCAATCTAAACAAACATCTTTTACACAAAATGAATGAAAAGAAACCAAAAGAGAGACTAGAAAGTAATAAATTATTCTTCCAAAAAGAGATTGCTTAGTTTAAATTACAATAAGTTACAGGAACCACGAGCAATCCAATACTTAATATTTAAGATAAATGTAACAAGTTAATTCATTTCGAAGTCCGTAAGTAATGTTCCTCGTTACTGAAATTTCCACTCATTGCACTACGCTTTTCATTTTTAGTTCTTCCTTCTTTTTCTCTTCTCTTCTTACTTTTACGCTCTGAAAAGTTTCATTTTTTTTCTCTTAAAATATATCGTAAATATCGGATTTCTACAAATCTTAATGAGATCTTCGATATTTTTAAATTCAACGTCATTACGCTTTTCAATTCCAAAGGGAGGTCTCATTCATCTTTCACAAGGGGAACGAAGACAAAAAAATAATATTAAAGAGTTAAAAGCCTTTACCCACAGTTCCAACAGAGAAATAAAAATCTATTTATTTACTGCAATGATCTCCAAATATTGCTTGTAAATAATGTAAAACCTTTTTTCAATGAATATAAAAGAATTATCAATCAAAGTTACCACAAAATTAAAGCAAATGATGAGAAGCCTCATTGAAGTCTTCTGGTCCAAAACTAATCGAAAATGATAATCTAATTCCTGAAGCAGATACGTTTTTCAAGCGCGATGAGCTTTGCTTCCAAACCTACTTATTTATCTGAACTAACTCATTAGTTCATTGACCCGAACCCACTTTTCGCAGTTAAAGTAATGAGGCATTTAATGATACTCCTATTAACAGATCGAAAGAATTGCCTGTTTCCTTTTCTGTCTGTTAAGCAACGCCCAATCTCAATTAGAATTTTTTTTATCTTTTAGTACCGTTAATTTTGATTTCATCTGTGTTTGCACAGTTATAGCTGATAAATGAAAATTATAATGAATAAAAATATTTTTCCTTACTTTTTAAATAAATTATCATCATGATAATGAAAAGCATGAAACATTTTCAAAGTTATTACCACTATACCTATTTCGTTCCATCTTTTGTGTTTGCCTGCCAATGTAGTGTCTGTTTCATCACCAATCCTAACATTTTCATTTCTTTTTTTTTAGATATATTTGTTTCAAAAGATTAATGAAGATTATTTGTGAAGAAATATGTTTAATAATATTTTGATTACTTTAAATAATATCCTACTGTTTTGTAAAATGGGAGTTTAAATATCACTTTAGAATCCACAGAACGTATTTGAATTTCATGTTTATTTATTCCCATGTGTATACTATTGCATATACACTTCTATTTATATGTTTAACTAAAAATGTCTAGAAAAAATTCATCATTTTGTTTTTCTTAAAAAAAGACTGATAAAACATATTTTTTGAAAATTGCAATTTAAGCTGAAATTCGCAAATTCATCAAAATTTTAAAAAAGAAAACTCACCCGGAAATACAATCTAAATATATAAATATAATGTACATTAATTATTAGTGCACTGTATTCATTCTTATAAAACAGAATTATGTTCCATCAACCAATTTTTAAAAATATTTATAATTCAATTTTGAATGTTTAAATAATAGAACGTATTAATAAATGTTGCTTATATATATTTTTTATCTTTTTATAAAGTATAGATATTTTTTTTTAAATCTTAAACACATCACCTTAGGTATGATATATATAAGTCAAATTAAAATTTAAGAGAAATTCATAATGTTTCATTATATTCATACAGAAACAATAAGAATTTGATTGACTTCTTTTTTAAGTTGTTATCTGGTTTGGTAATTTATAGCTTTAGTTGTATCCCTTGCGAGATTTCGCCCCGAGCACAGCAATTGTTGAGTTGGCGATATACTGGGATGATTAGAATTGCATCCTTATGAGATTTTAAAACCGTTGTTTTAATCTAACTTTTCAAAGAAGTGTTTTAAAAACACAAAGCCAATAATTTCTAATTGCCATGGCATATAGAAATTATTGCCACTTGTAGAGGAATATTGTTCTGCTTAAATCTTAGACCAAAGCACCGTAGAAAGAAAATCGTCGTACGTAGAATTAAAGTATCGTTGATGCAATGTTGTAGTGTAAGGATGTAATAAACGAAAACTAAAATGTGGATTTACTTTTGAATAAAATGGCTCCCACTCAACAACTGACGGATGTCGGATCGATTCCCAGTAGGGTCAGTACTATACACAGGTGGGAATTGGGAAGATCTAAGAAGGCGTTTTTAGTCCAAAGGAAAATTAGAGGGCTTTGATGAGCAGCTGCCAACTTCTTCGGCAATAGTTGTTAGAACACGCTGAAAATTAATTTTGATTCATATTCTAAAATTCATCAACGTTCTCTCAAAAATTGTTTTAATTAAATGTTTACTCTAGTTCTCACTTGAGGATTTTTTTGTACTTAGTTTTACTAAAATTCTAAGTGAATAGGAACAATGTAGAATAAATATTGCATATAGATATGTATTGCAGTGTAGAATATATATCGCATATAGATATGTATTGCATTGTAAAATATATATTGCATATAGATATGTTTTGCATTGTTGAATATATATTGAATATAGATATGTATTGCATTGTAGAATATATATTACATGTAGAATATATATTGCATATAGATATGTATTGCATTGTAGAATATATATTGCATTGTAGAATATATATTGAATATATATTCATAAAAGTCTTATCACCTCACATTTGTTTTAAGTTGTAGCGACTAAAATGAAATCGTTTTGGTATTTAAACTAAAAACGATCATTTCTTTTTTAGGAGAAAGAATATTTTCCCCTGGTTTATTTTATTTATCTGTTTCTAATCTGCAGTTGTATAATTTATCGTTAAAGTTTAAATCATGTCTTTTTTTAAAAAAATGTTTTTTCAAATAGTTATTCGAAATTAAGTTTTCTTATAAAAAAGTATTTTACTCACATTTTTTATGTTAGTATCAAACAAGAAAATAAGTATTTTGCTTGATTAAATATATTTTTGGAGTTTGATAGCAACTTAGTTGTTTATTGGCTACAAATGATAATATATACTTAAATATGCTATCAAAGAACAGTCTTATAAAAATAATCTCCAATAGCTTGGATACTGCCTTCAAAAGCAATAAATATAATTACAAAATTCCAGATTGTGAATTAAAAATTTTGTTTCAGTGCTAACTGCTTCATATGTATTTATCATGCTGAATAATACGTTACATATTGTACATTGCATATTTTTAAGTATCAATATTAATATTAAAATAATTATTTTCTTAAATCATTTGAAATTTTCATTTATAATGAAAAATCCTACTACAATCTGTATTTGGAAGATGTTATTTTATTTTCCTCCTTATAAAGTTTAAAAAAAATTCTGTTGTAAAAGAGCATCATAAAAATTAACAGTTATAGTAATAAATTTTAGCATTCTGTTTCAAATGAACTAAGATAAAATCTAGTCTAAAGAATTATAAATAGAGATGAGGATCAAAAGAATAAGTCAGTTTTTGAAAAAATCGTTCTTCAGCAATAAGGATGGTCAACTTCCGTATGAATGTGATGCACTTTGGATTTTAAAATTGTATTGCGGTCGACTTACTAAAATCTTGAGATTCAACGCATTTAAACTTATATATTGGGGACTAATAAGTGATAATAAAGAAGGGAGCATTAAAATAAAATATTATTTATTAACTAAAAAATATTCACAAAAAATATAGGCTAAATTTTATAAAATCTTACCATTAATGCGAAGCTTATAATAGCATATATTCAAGCAATGACTCATAGTTTGGCATCTATCTAGACAAATATATTGATAGTGCATCTTCAGAACACGAATCATCATACAGTACGTTAAAGAGTACTCTTGAATAAGATATTTAGTCTTCGAGAAATTTAAATATGAAAATGCCAATTTATATTTGAAAATTGAAAACAGTAGTGGATATATTATTTGCATCATTTATCGATTGATATCTTTCCAAAATTCTCTCTCGAGGTATCTGGCTTGCAAGATAATATCAGTTTGTAGAGTTACTATTACTTTTTTTCAATATTAAATAGGACAGAAGGTTTTGTGGAAATATTTCTTAAATTAAATCGTTCTCTTTAATTTTTTCACTCAATTTCCCAATTCACTGCATCGCAGTATTTTGAAACAGTTGTAGGTCGTTAATGGCAGTATTTATTCCAAATCTGGTTTCCATTAAAAAGCGAATTTGAAAAAAGAGAATGGAAATTCCCCGTCTGAAACTAGCATCATAATGCTTATTAATACATGGCTTAATTTGAATGATGTAATAGTCACTGCACGTGATTTCAATACGGACTTTTTAAAAACGTTTTGTTGAGCTCTTAGTTGAGTCTTACGATCCCTAATTTTATTTTGTTTCAGCTCAAAGTTAAGAAAATTCTTCTGATTATCTTCTGTAGTGACGGCTACGAAAACGTTGTGTATTAAGAGGCAACACTTATGATTCATAATTGCAGGAAAATAATCAAGTTCCTAATCTTCTTAAAAACTGAAATAGTTCTTTTTTAAAGCTTGTTTTCATGAGTACTAAAATATGGGTAATGAGCTCGAAACCACGACTCGACGAAAACAATGCCAACTGCGATTTCGCAATCATAACCTCTAGGGCACCCATACCACTTGATTAAACTAGCATAAATTAATTAATTTAACTGCTTAATTAAGCTATTTATTTTCCTTTCTTAAGTGAGGCAGATTTTATGTATATCCTGATCTCTATTAACCAACCCTAACAATGTATAAAAAAGTGCTCAAGTTATACGGTGCACCTGAACTCGTCGGTCAAAAAATTGGCGCACGGTATGCAAAACCCTGACATAAAGGGTACTTATATATTAGTACATATGTAGAGGAAGGGAAAATTGACACTTACTTCAGAAACTTAAATGCAATGTTACTATAATGGTGACAATAAGCTTGAAAATTCTTTGAATCATGCATTTTCTGCAGTGAAATCTATATAAACAAAAATATAATATATATTTCTATAATTCTTAATTTATCTGCTTAAGCAGATGCACATACAAAAAATGTAAAATGATGACATTAAAAAATTAACTAAAATAGACTGACCACTTGATAGAAGGATGAAAGAAAGAAAATATGGTTATAGGAACTGTTTACATAATCATCATTAAGCCTTCATTATTTTAACTATGAAAAATTATTAGGAGTCACATAACAAAAGACTTACTTTTTACAAACAGATAAGGTTTGTTATAAAATAATGTCTTTTTTAAAAAAAATGTCGTTTTACAGAATTTGATTATTAACTTTTACCTATTACAGCTTTGACAAATGCGATGAGAATGATTATAGCTCGTTTAACTGTGTAATTACTCTGTTTCACAATTTTGTATATTCATTCGCAAATGCTTAGTGAACAAAACTAAAGTTAATAGAGCATTTTATTGCTCCTACCTTTCGTTTTGAGAAATTATTCCTCAACGTAGTTATAAATAAAATTTTTCGAAATAATTAAACGACTTAATGACGATGAATTGAAAGAAATCTAACGTTTTAACGGGATTTATAGAAATTCGATACTGACGATACATTTTAATGAAAAGATCAGGATTTTCAGAGTTTAAAAATAAGAAAAGAGAAGTAAAAATGAAACTGGAAAACGTTAAATGAACTAATCGAAATTTTCAGTAATGAGGAGATTAGTTACAGAAACTTCGGAATGAAATAACTAGTATCATTAATCTTTAATTGAAGTTAATTTAGTAATTAAAGTAAGTTGTCGTGAGGGAAGGATGATTCGGTTATTCTTCCAAAACTTTTTATTTATTTAAATAAATGGAGTCTGCATCACAGGAAAATAATGTATTTCTAATTTTTCTTTTATAACTCTTTATTTCCCCCTGGAAGGTTGTTTATTAATTTATTTGGTCTTTTTAGGATTATTCATTATAGTTCATCTGCAGATTTTTTTATTTACAATGGAATGAAAAAACTAACATATGTTATTAAGCTGAATTATGAGCATTCAGTTTATTTGATGATAAAACTTTGATCGAACTTAAAATGGATTATTGATAATGATTTTATTTTTCTTCTACAGCACATTTTGGGAGACAGAAAGGATAGTTATATGGAGGGGTCTTTAATCCATAAAATTCCCATATACTTATCAGAAAGTCAGAAGCGAAAACAATACTTTAATTTAAAATTTTTAGATTAAAATTTGCAATATCATCTATTTTATATTTCTGTTTTACTCTCCATCTATTATATGAAACATTCTCATGCCGAATCCTCATTATTTAATTGTACCAACAGTTTCAGTCAAATTAAACAAGCAAAAATTATTTGACTCCAATTGAAAATACGTAAGAGCAGGACAAAATACTTTATTAATAACTAAAGAATAGTTGAGGTGGCTTTCTCTAGAATCCCTATCGACTCGTTAATCCTAGATTATGATCTAATAATAAAGTCTTACTTTACCAAATCACTCGCTTCTGATTCAAGCACTTCTCACTAACAGTAGATTAGTATCTAAGTACTTAGACCGAAAGTCATCTGCATCTAAAACATTAATTACGATGCTTCAATCCAATTTGCTAAAAACATTCATCCTGCCGTTATAATCTACCTCCATTCTTTTTCTATGAATTCTATTTTATTTATGAGTCACTATCCCTATATCCCTTCACTTTATTCCTTAGCTTTATCTAATTTACGTAATAATGCTTTACATTTTTGTGGCCGAGGGGGGTCTAATGGTCATGGTCACGGACTCGCGGCCACCGGTTTTCGTCGAACCTTTGAGCTTTGAGGCCACTAAAGACCAGTCGTGTAGCTGGGGATGATGCACATTAAATCTGTGGTGGATCAAATCCTCCCGTTGGCGTGGTTTGGAAGTTAGGAGAGGGAGGTGCCACCTCAGATGTCATCTGCGTTACTGGACCGATGTTCAAAATTTCGAGGTTCATCACGAAAAGCCCTTGTGTTGCTTCTGGTGCAAAGTTAATAAGACAAAACCAACTACGTTTCATTTTGGTTTGGAAAAATTGTAATTTTTTGCAATTCAAATTATTAAAAAGTTTCCGAGGTTAGAGAAGAAAAAACCGCCAATAGCATAAATATTTCAATCAATGTTTAACACCTCTTATTTAATTTCACGATTCATTGTTGTTTTCAAAATCAAAATTCTTTCATTAGTTGTGAAATCTGAACCATTTCAATAAGCTATTCAACAAAACATATTTTCTGTATTATACTATCTTTTCTAGGTGGGCATTATAACTTAATAAAAAAGGTAGGCATCTTTAACGCCTGAGTTTCGGAAATTCATTTAAATACGCTGTAATAGAAATTCCGAATGTTGCTTCATATTGAAATACTTCAACCTGATATCAAAGTCCTCACATATTTTGAAAATTGACTGAGTGAAATATTAGTACAGAGATTATTTTCGTCACGTGACCGTAATCAACATTTATACGCTCTGTTAAAACTACAGAGAAACGAAAGTTACCCAGCACTATTTCTCTTTGTGAAACGATAAATGACGCTTTCTACTTAACGTTTACTTTACGTTTTGGGGTAACAAGGGTTAAGGATTGTAATAAAGTAAGCTTGGTAATGAAGTTTGTAATTAATGTCGATGATTATTGTGAAACCTTTCCGGCAATCTCCGAAGAGATCAAGGAATATTCATCATTAGTCCTTTTGTGTTCCAATGAAAGAATTTTGAGAAAAGTCAATTTTTGTGTCTCATTAGATTTCAGGACATTTTATTGACCCTATAAATGCTTACGATCTCTTTAATGAATTTTTTAGATGGTCAAATGTGAAAATTTTTGGAATGAGTTATTTTGGGAAATTTGAAAAATCTGAAGGTTGTTTAGTTTCCGGTAAAATCGAAATTTACATAAATATATCTAAACCAATACAAGTAAATAAAACAAATAAAAAGTAAGAGGGAATAAAATGTCTAACAACTACAAATTGTTTCGCATAAATGGTCACTGGATACATTTTTACTACTACAAAAACTTTCAATTCCAAATCAGTCCCAAGAAAATTACAAAAATACTCTCCCCTTCAATGATTTATATATATATTTGTGAGTGCATTATTGAGTCAACATCTCATTATAGTAATCCTTACTGACGAAAGAATAAATATGAAAATAATTCGTTGCAAACTTAAACAATGATATATATATATAGAAAATAGGCCATTACCTTAGTTACTTGTAATTTTTAAATCGAGCAGCAATTTTGAACCGGAATTTTATTTACCGGGATTAGATACGTCGAGTGAGACTGCGTTAAAATTTAATTACTCTTAATTATTCACAAGGTGTGAAGAAAGGATATTGTAGCTCCTACTCATATGTCATTGTTATAATTCAAAAACGGTTCGAAATTTCAAGTTTCCATTGTTAATATACATCATGAAGCCCTAGAGAGAAGAAAATTTCAATTAACCAATATATTTATTCTTCATAAATTCAATTTAATTTTAATTAGTTTAACTCTATTTTAAAACAAAGTACATAACGAACCTGGTAATCCTAAGTCAGGTCAGTTAAGGAGGATAACATATGAGATGATGCCTCACACTTTAATCTTTCAGATCATGCGACGTGTAAATATTATGATTAATGTATGATATGCCCAGTTATTCAACATTGCGAGTCTTTG
Source organism: Nephila pilipes (assembly GCA_019974015.1). Lineage (NCBI taxonomy): Eukaryota > Metazoa > Arthropoda > Arachnida > Araneae > Nephilidae > Nephila > Nephila pilipes. Next base: position 66,915 of record BMAW01121036.1, on the reverse strand, counting down.
GGGGATCAGGACTTTATCAAGTATTTCTCTTGCTAAACTGGATGTGCTCATGACTGGAGTACCTACATAAACAAAGACCCATCCCTGAAAATTTAATCAAACATTCACAATTTCAGTTTTTATTTGCACTGGGTAATGAATATGTGAGTGATGAAACAATATCGTTCCCTGTTACATTAATTTAAAAAAGTAGGTATATAATCCAGAGCTACAAGAAATATGTTAATTCTTGTTACCAGTTCGTTAATAAGCATTAAGATAATTCATTTTCTGTGACGTTCATGGTGAAAATGAATTTAAAATAATCGGATTTCATTTGTAAGAGTATTTTTTGTTCTTTATATTAAGTCTTAAATTGTTAAATAAAATGAATATTTTGAATATCTTATAGCTCGAAAATTACAAATATGCGTTTTTTTTTCATCTAGAAGTTAATGAACAATTATTTAAATTTCCTGGAATTTTTCTAAATTTTGCATTTGTTTTAAAGCACACAAACATTCATATTATATTACCCAGAGCTATATCTCTTAATTTATACACAATATTCATGCATTTATGATTATTTACATTGCCTCTATAAATATTTCTATCATGTTAGAGAACCTTTCCACTACATTTTTGGCATTCACCGAAAAAAAACATGTTAATTATTCTAACATTTGATAGAGGGGTTGATTGAGAAGATAGGATTGTTTATATTTGAAGTTATTAATTTCAACTAAGTTTTCTGAAGGAGGACAATGTCTTATGAAATGATGGTAGATAATATAGAGAATACCTAATAATATATAATTTAATATATATTTCCTAAAGGGAATCTCCACAATGAATTATGTTATCTCTTACGATGAATTACAAATATTAATAAAATAAGTGTAATTTTTAATTAAGTATAGATATTACTCTTTAGACGACACATCACTACATTTTTTCAACTATTCATAAGGTAATAAATGCAAGTAATTAATTTCATATCAGGAACACATACATGAAATAATAATGATGTTTTTCATATATTCTGACCTTAAGCAAAATTAATAAATTTAATTTGCTATATTTCTTTATTTAAGGGTAATTTTATCAAAATACCGTGAAGTGGGATATATATATATATATATATATATGAAATGAATTTACTCTAGGACATTAAATCATGCTGTAGTTGAAAACAATTTTTACTCAATGACGAATGCGAGTCAAATTCAAGTTCATGGAGGTGATTTTATTTGTTATTCATTATGAAGACGCTGCCGTCCGTGTGGCCGAAGAAAAAAAGAAAATCTTTCAGTGATTTAACTGCAGTACATGCTACATAGCAAGACGATAAGAAGTGCTCTAATTTTCAGAGTACCCCATAATATAGTTTTGTAAATTATAAAAAACGTCATGGAAACACGTGGTACAAGATTAGAAATTCTGGGGAAATATCATAATAGACAGAAAGTTTGAAGGGATTATTTTGACATATTTATAATCGTGGAAACGCGAATTTAATCAGTTTTATCAGCGCATGATCTAATAAATAAAAGGATAATTTGGAAGATGATCAGGAATTAAGAATGAACCCTTTACTTTTGAATTAGGGAATGAGATGGAATAGAAAATTAAATTATTATTAAGAGAAATTATAAAAAATCAAAGTTAAATCATTACACACACACACACACACACACAAATATATATATATAATGTAAAAACACATTTAAATCACGTTTTATTCTTTACGACGAAATATTCACATTTATAGTTTTTAAATTGGGTAAAAATTATACTGAAATTATTTTTAATTAACATTTATTTATAGACATTGTCCAAACTATTCATGTGAAGTATAATGTCGAAATGATTCGTGATAACGACGTTGTTAATGACTTTTAAATGACAATACATTATATAGAAGAATTGCATCCATGGCAGTGCAGGATAAGTACTATATAAAAACAGTTTCAACAGAGTTATATTATACTTCATAATAGTATTCACAAAAAAAACCCTACATTATAACCTACTTACTGCTACATTTAAAAATATTATGTTATATACTCAGAGTAATACTTCTCTGACGATGTTAATGTGTTAGAAGTTTCGAAATAATGATAGATCAATAATATTGTTAATCATACGAAACAAAGATGAAGATGTACAATTGTATGTAATAATGTTTGAAACGTTAAATAAGGCTTAATAATACTTAGAAAGAATATATTATTATGATGTAATGTTGATAAACTATTTATGAAATAATATTGAAAATCGAATAATTCCCAGGACATCGAATAATTTTTTAAGGACTATTATGACTTTAATAATACATTCTTAATACATTCGCACACAGTAAAAAATAGACCATATTATAAATAAACATCTAATATGCATAAATAGAAAGAATTTAAAATTTAAAAAAATACACATGGGGAAACAACCTACACACCATACATAATTAGTGATTATAGAATTCATAAATTTAGAAGGTAATTTTTAAAAATATTTTAGGTATTGAAATTTACTCAATTTTTCTATGCAAAGGAAATTGCTTGTGAAAACTTAAAATTCATAGAACAATTCAATTCTTACATTTGTTGTTTTAGTTATTAAAGAACTTTAATATTTATTGTATTGACTAATAATTCAGAGGAAATAAAGAAGATACAAGAAAAAATGGAAATAAAAATAATAGGTTCAATATTATTTAAAAGAAGAATTTATAGCTCGAATCATTTTGCACAAATATTAAAGCTATAGTAAAAATATTGTGAATTGAATACAATATTAGTAACTAAAATACGAATCCAAGTGTGTTTGTACATTATGGATTTGTGCATAAATTTGTAATATTATTAGTTTTCTTAAATATTACAATATAACATTATTTATCTTTAACCAAATTTTTTAAACAACTTTAATTTACACACTACTCAATCTTGAAAAGGCAAAATATTATTACCTTTTACACTATTTACAGAGTTCAAAGTATTCTATTTTGTTTTCGTGAATTAAATGAAAAATGAAAATGAAAACTAGAAATTTTATCAAAAAAAAAAAAAAAAAAAAAAAAAAAAAAATTGAAAAATTGAAAACCAAATTTTTTAAAAAAGGCAAAAAAAAAAGAATAGTCATGAAAATATTATGTGACAAGCAATAGTCTGTTCGGTTGGATCATTCCAGAATTAATGGCCAAACTATATCTATCAGCATTATATATTATAACAAAAAATGTTTAATCACCAAAGATATTATTTAACAGAAATAGCCACAAACAAACTCATTTTAAAATAATTTAAGAAGTAAACATCCAAGCAATCTCAGAGAAATCCTAGCATAACAAAACATAATAGGAACCAAAAATATAACAAAATGATTAAAATAGACCACAATATAAAATTAGGCACCTACCAGATTTAATATTCATCAGCCCGCAACACGATGGGTCTTTAATGACTTCAGAACACGAAAAACGCGAACTTTCCACTAGGCTACCACGGCCACAAATGTATCGTTGGAGAATACGATTTGCTTTTTAAAATGAGTTTTTTTTGCTTTTTGGTTGGAGCTCATATTGTTATTAAGATGTTATTTGAATATAAAAAATCATGAAGATTGTCGAATTCAAAATCATCAATAATAATTTTAAATTTTAGTGCTTTATAAATAGTCATCACGAACCATTTATAAAATTTGAACCTTTTATCGACAAAATTCAGATTGTTTTGATAAAATTTCATTTTAGCAAGGAAAAAAAAAACTACCTTTTTAAATAACCTTAACTATTGCCATCAAAAAGGATACATTTTTTCAATATTAATATCAGAAATATGCATAATTTTCTGTGAAATCAAAACACTCTGTAAAGCCCTTGACACAGTGAATAATAATTTTGTTTAAAAGAAGGCGAATAAAAGAACACGTAATTTACTTGGATGAATTCATAATGCTTCAAAATGTGAATAATGTTAATGCTATGATAGGAAACAGCAAATACTTTGTAAGACCTTTATTTGTCATAAAGATAAACATTAAAGTATTTACACTCAGTTAAGTTTTAACTTAGGTCTCATATTTCAACAAATTTAGAAAGGCTTACGTTATTTTATTTTCTTAATAATTCTAACTAAAAAATGAAATCTTTACCCTTAAAAATATACATAAAGAAAGTATTGTACTTTAAATTTATAAATTGAAGGATTTTAAGGCTTTGTGCAGCATTTAAAATATTCATCATTCTTTTTTTATAAGAACCTTATAAATTTATTTAATTAAAAATAATAATTTATTGGAGGGGATTACATTTTCGTTCAGCAAAAAGAAAAGAATATTCCTATCAGCTAGCGACGTTTGTTGCTATATATTCAATTATTTGAGGAGAGAAAAAGAGAAGAAATGTTAACAAGCACGACCAAATTCATAATGAAAATCAAAATACGAGAGTATAATCATTTCAGAGTATTCTCAGTTTATATAATCAATAATTTGCCCATATGTTCCCGAAATATTAAAGTTCCAATCAGAGTAAAGCATTATAACGGACCAATGAACGTAATTAAATACATCGTAATAGTGAAGGGAATTATAGACCTAGCAAAGCATTAATTATTAATAGCTATTTATGAGTCCTGTTATGATAAATATGAAGATGTAGAATATTAGAAAGAATAAAAAAATATTCGAAGAGCACTGAAGAATCAATTAAGTTCATCATTAAACTTTTTCCTAACGAAATCATTAAACTTTTTCCTAGTGTTTTTATGGTAAACAAAATGAAAATAATCATCAACAAATACCAACACTTTTCATAAAAGAAGTAGTAAAAATGATTAATATTTTATTATCTGATTTTATTCATCTTTTGAGTACATAAAAATTTATAGAAAATATAACTTTGTACTAATTTTAATTTTGCTCAAAACATTTACATAAAGTATTAAATAAACGACAAGAAAGTCCCAAAATGATAAAGAAAATATTATATATTATTTACAAAGTCTAAAAATACATTTGTTACATCATCTGAAATTATTTTAAAATATCATTTTAACATAAATTAATGTGGCACATTGTAACATTTTTCAAATAATTTTTCTTTTAATTTATCATCAGAATAAACTAACTGTAGAACGGGAAATGTTTGAAGTTTAGACAAAACTATATTTTTGTGATATATGATAATGATTACAATTATTGTATAATGTGGTGTGAAGTTCAGCTATTCGCGATTTCCTCTTCACCAACCTTGGGGACTTTAATCAATTTGAATTGCATAAAATTACAATTTCTTCCCAAGCCCAAATGAAGCGTAATTAGATAAATTTGATGAACATAGAAGTGAAGTAAAGTGATTAAAAAATAATGATATGTAAATGAAATAGAAGGAATTGAAAATGAAGGGAGTTATAAGGTAAAGATTTGCTGTTATAAGAGATAAATAGTTATAAGAGATAAAATGTTACTGTCAATTTTTCGGATTGAAGTGAGTTCTACTCAAAACATTAAGTTGCGTCGTTACTTTTGATGAGAACTGTTGAATTAAGAAAGAGTGGACTTGTAAGATAAATTTTCTTATTTAAATCACATATTAGGATTATGAGTTAGGTAAGGATTCTAGAGAAAGCGACATTAGATATTCGACTACGACAATAAACAAATAAATCTGTCTGGTTCTTGTGTGTCTCCAATACGAGTTTAGTAGTTTTTGATAAATATATTAGATTGAGATTACAAGAGCTGCGTAATGAGCAGCACACAGTGCTATAAAAACAACACTCTTTGTTCAGTAAATGAGGAGAGGAATGTTTTCTTTTCTCTTAAAAGTGTGTGTTTTACTTTCCTTTGCTTTGTTTTCGTAAAGCTTAAATCATCAATATAAAAGGACTTCTTATATATATATATATATATATATATATATATATATATATATATATATAGTTCAGAATCAGAAAGGTTGCATATTCCCAGTTTTTTTTCAAAAAACCATTATTTATGTAGAACATAAAAGGCAAATCATTTTTTTAATGGAAGATTCTTACGGTATGCCTTGCAACGTTGAGTTATCACGATTTGATTATTCAGGAATTTGGGATTTAAAGTGTAAAGTATAGAATATCTCAGAGATTTCTAAACATATGGATTTTGCTTATGTAATATTTATAATGTCGTGGCGTATCTACGTAAGAAAACGTAAGAAGAAAAACCTAGAAGATATCGTGAGAGCAAAATAGACGGGTTTCCAGACAAAATATATCTGTCCTTTAAATTAACAATAACCTAGTTATCCCAAATTTCAGATCTACTGTTCATCGTTCTGTAACAAGCAAGCAAACTTTATGCTTATCGTTGTAATATATGTTAAATATCAATGCCCAAATCATATAATAGAGAAGTGTGAATGCCTTGGGTTATGATACATATGCATTGGAAAAATAAATGATTATCTATCCTCTTCAACGATGGAAAAATATTCAATACAGAAAGCTTAAAGGTTGAGTCTATTATTGGCACGACCATGGACAAGAACAAAAAATTAATCCCAAGGGACTGTTTCTCTTCGTATTCAGAAGCATGGAGGTACAGTAAATGCTCAGCAATGTTGTTAAACGTCAATGAAGTTCAGAAAGGCAATAGAATAGAAAAGACCCGGTAAACTTTCTTATGGTCCTATCTTGGAATATGAGAAAGGTAGAACTTGCACTGCCAATCCAACAAAGGAACTTTTCAGTAGTTCAAATAGGAAGTTCTACTCGCCTCCCCCTTGTAGTCGAAATCTGTCCCATGTAATTTTCACATCTTCGTAGAGCTCAAGACGCCATTACGGGAACAACGTCTTCAAATGTACGATGAAATCAAAAACTGTGTGTAAGCAATTAATTCAAACAGCAGTTAAATGAATTTTAAAGGCATGGCATTCTAGCTAGCTAGTATAACAATTGAACAAATATCTAAAAATTTCAAACAATGCTTTTAAGGTCCTTAAATAATTTTCGTTAAATATGCTTTGATTTGTTATTTATTGATTGTATTTTAATATTATTTGTGTTGTATGATGTTATTTATAATTTTTGTTATGTTAAAGCAAAATGTATTTTACGTATAGAAAGGAAAAAAAATTAAACATTTTGGCATAGAATATTTAGTATTAGAATATTTAGAAACTGATGATTCCGAATCCATTTAACAATAGAATCAGCTATTTTTGTTAAATTTCTCCTGTAAGTGACTTCTTAAAATGATTGAATTTAATCTCTGTCTACACGTACTTAATATAAAGAATATAAAATTTGTAAAATTAGGAACATGGTTAGAATATTTTCAAAACAGAAAAATTTTGGTAATTTGTATGTCATCAAAACAATTTCCCTCTACTTTTGCAGTTGTAAATAATTAAATGGTGAATAAATAATCTTTTTCATTTGCATTCACATGTTTAAAAATTTACATTTTGCATAAAATTAGAGAAATTCAATTTTTTTTTTCAATTTTATAAATAATTTGTAAATCTCGAAATGTCAAAACTGAACGAATTGAAAAGATGCTTAATTGTAATTATATGGATATTTTATTCAGAAGATTGGCTGAACTAAATCATTTTATTGATTTGATATGTTATGCAAAATCATTCCGACGTTTACCAGAATTTGCATTGGAAATTTTGTGTTTAAATACAAATGAAATAACTTAAATTTGATTTTTCTAGCGTATTATTCATTTCAATATAACCAAAAGTTGTTTTCCGATGGTATAATGAAGCTTGTGTTCAGTGCATTGAGAAGACATTTCGGTTATATTTATAATAACGAAGATGAGACTGATTTCTAATGTCACTAATTAATTACAGATCAATGAGTTTATGCCGCACAAAACATCAATTGTACTGTAATCTTTCTGTCATTCCGGTCATCTGTCTTAAAATCCTTATAGACAAGGGCTACCGATTCTGGGACAATAGTCTCTATCGTCTTAAAATTCAAAGATGTGTATACACATAATAGTTAAAACAAAATACATGAAAGAAATATTGTTTCTTTCTAAAATGAATCATTTTATTTTTCTGGAAGAGCAATTTTTAAAATCAAATGCATGTGTAACTATAAGTATTAAGTTTTATAAGTAACATGTTAGGTATTATTAAATGTGTAATTTCTATTGTATGAGGTATCTTAACAACCACAAAAATAAACTGTATTTCATATTCGGTATAGAGTTTATATGTATCATTTTTGATATTTAATGTGTTCTGTGATTAAGAATTTTCTTCGAAAATTATATATTAATTATAGTATGTTTGTGAATTTTCATTCATTTTTTTTTATGAATTTCCCACGAAAGAAGGAATTTTATTTTTTTGAAATACTTCTGTAAGGCTTTGTTAAAATTACCATAACTATTAAAATTACATTTTTGCGTATATTCTGGTGACTATTTCTGAACAGTTAAAATATGCTCCGAAATTGTTTGAAATTATTTTAACTGTTTCTAGAGTAACCTTAATAGTATCAAAATTACACAGAAAATAATATGTTTAGAATCTTAAATTTTCTTGCACTTATAATAGGTATCAGTTTATTCTCTAGAAGTTACAAGTACTCAAAGGAGGTGGAAAGGTGGTGGGTAGCCATTAATTTAGAGTAGTATCTATTTAATTTTATATTATTTTTATTCCGTAATTTCAAGTTAATAACACGGGTGAGGTATCTTGAGTCATCTGAGGACAGAGAGGTACTGGTTGTGAAGTGTTGTGAAGAGTCGTTTATGTAGATGTTGTATAAATGAGATATAGTAACTATCCTGTGGCGTGTTTTTCTTGAATAAAGTTCTTATCGGAATGAGATTAGTTTATTGTAACAGTGAATATTCTTTTTTTAAGAAAATTGAGAGTGATAAAGATAAAGTACGCAGGGAATTTTAATTTGGTCATGTTATAAATAAACAATAAACTTCTATGTAACGCCGCATCTGATCAAATTCTCGTTTTACATCAAGACGGATTTTCATTCTTTAAATTCTATAAGTGTAACTTTCCTTTATTACGTTTGTGATGTGAAATAATTGTAGAAGTATTATGTATTATTCTCTAAAACTTCACTGCTTTGAAGGAATGGGATTAATAATGTTGCAATATTTTTTTAATTATGTTAACAGTTTCTCTCTATCCATTCTCTTTAAATCGGAGCTAAGCCGGCTTAGAGGTATGTAACTCTGTGTATAAATATATATAATATTTTAATTTGGATTTGGAAGCATAAATATTTTCACTAATTTTCAGAATGATAAGAAGGAGTGATAAATGAGATATATCTTTGTTAAATGTGGGAGGCATTGGAGGAGTGAAGTTCAAAATTTGGGTGGAGTAGAATCTATTCTTGGTGCTTCAAATTTTTGATGTAAATTTAAGGACAGTTGTAAATTGTAATTTTCGAGGACCTTTAAAATTGATCTATTAATTTTTTCAAACATTTAGTCGTTGTAAGTTTCTAAATTTTCATGCAAAGTGGTTTATTAGAAGTTTTTAAAAAGCCTCAGCTTTTTTAAATCAAAGAAGGTCATTCCGCTCTGCGACTACACATTGGTAGACTGTTAATTTCTTTGAAATAGAAAATTCTGTTAGAGTAGTGATAATAATACCATCTGTAGTACAAATGTGAGTAAATAAAATATGCGAATAATTCATTTCAAGTCATTTATTCAAGAAATATAATGAAATTTTTTTTTGTCATACACAATATATATACATCTGGAAACTTATCACACATTTTAAATATCTGTTCAAAAATAAAAAGAACATTCACGATGCAGTAGATTTTGTAATTATTGATATTCATTTGTTTGTATAAAACTTGTAAGATATTATAAAGCAAATGAAAAATTCAAATGTAACTTAAATTGGAGTTAGGTGTTTTGTCGGGATTTCATGGTGAAACATTTTATGATCAAATAACGTTGTAAAATTTTAAATTGTGCCATGATAAATAAAAAAAAAGTCATATTGTGATACCTAGGAATACACTATTGATATAGATAATATTTTGATTTGAATTTTAGTTGACTTTATTTAGTTTGTTTTATTTTGATTTGAATTTTTTCTTTCATTGGCTTTGCAAAACCTGTTGGTGCCAGTTCTCCTTAATTTTTATTACATTTAAGCGAAGAGCATGCCCTTTGAAATGGTAATTTACTAGCCTATCATTCATGTCATGAGTGCATATGGAAATCAGGGTAAACCTTTCCTGCAGGCACTCCTATTATTCTGCTCTTCGAATGTTTGATTGCGTAATGGCTCGATCCTGAGGTTCGATGGCTTTGATCCAAATCCACTTAGACACTGTTCCCTCTTTCTTGTTCTCTAATAGAATGTAACACAGTGAAAAATGCTTTTCTATTCAATCGTTTGTTACAAATCCGTCTGTTTTTATATAAAAAAATTCTTCTGAATTATTGTGAGTTTTCATGTTAAATAAAGAAAAAATCAAGATTACATTTACAAAAACAGTTTTAAAGTTCTTATATATTACAAAAAAAAAAAAAAAAAAAAAAAAAATTTTTAAATTTTTGAAAAAAAAAAAAAAAAAAAAAAAAAAATAGCTAAATTCTTTACTATTTGCACAGTAATAATCTAAGAAATCTGAGTGAATTTTATTCCCATGTCGGATTCCTCGCAATAGGCTATGAATTTGTTAAGAAAATGTTAAAATGATACCCCATTCTTTCTTCAATAGAAGGGTATTCAAGAAACATTTTAAGTCATTATCATAGTCAACATAGTCCCATGAAAATCCTGTTTACAAGTCACAAGTAAAATAGCTTTTATAATTCTTTATAAAAAGAGTTAAATTTTTCTTTCCGATGTTAGAATAAATTTAACTGTGGATCATCCCAAACAATTCAATATAATTTATAAATCGTCCCTATTGTACATATTAAGCATTTAAATAAGCAAAAAAAATCAAAGATAGTCATTTTATATACACAGTCTAAATCTCAAATTGAGTAAAATGTAACTAAATTGGATATTAGGAATGATAAAGTTATCCATCCGCAAATATCCTTCTCAGTTGAATTAAAAAAGTAAAAAAAATTCCTATACATATAATTTAAGATAAATACAGCAACTCAGTTCAATCCGAAGCTCTGGAACTAATGCTTCAAATTGCTGAAATTTCCACTTATTGCACTAGATTTTCTATTCTTCGTTTTTCTTCTTCCTTTTCTTATTTTTGCACCCCAAAAATAGCGATCATTTTTCTTATATCGTAAATATTGGATTTCCTCAAATCTTAATAACATCTTCAATTATTTTAATTCAACGTCATTATGTTTTCAATTCCAAACTTAAGTTTTATTTATTGCAGAATATAATATTAAGGATAAGGAAATATGAGATAATCTGGTTTTTGCCACACGCCCATAGAAGAAATCAAAACTAATCCATTTATTATAATGTACACCTTGACATAAATAACTTCCTGAATTTTTTTTTATCGTCAAATATAAATGAAAAATATCAATTGAAGTAAACATATAATTAAAACAAAAGATAAACTATTTCATTTCAGCTTATTGATCCTTCAGAAATCGAAAATATTAATGCAATTGCTAAAGAAGACATTTTAGTTTAGAGGTGAGCTTTATTTGAAAACCAATCCATTTGTCATTCGCCTGGTCTCCTAAACCCATTTTCTGTAGTTAAAGTAACGAAGCCTTTAATCATACCCTTCAAAATGACTCAAAGGATTATTTGTTTTTTCCCCAACTATTGCTCTTACAAATTGTTTCGTTAGATTTACAATTTTTTTAATGTTAGTTTGATTTCATTTTTATGTACTTGTTGCAGAAGATAATTGAAAAATAATACTCAGTAACTTTTCCCCTGGGCCGCGGTAGCCTAGTGGTCAAGGTCGTGGACTAGCGGCCGGCGGTTTTCGTTCAGTCGCGGGTTCGATCCTTGGCCGCCAAAGACCCGCCGTGTAGCTGAGGCTGTTGCACGTTAAATCTGTTCGGGGCCCAAAGTCCCCCCTTTGGCGTGGTGTGGATGTTAGTAGAGGGGGGGTGCCAGCTCAGGTGTCGTTCTCGTCACTTGACCGTGGTTCAAAATTACGAGGTCCCTCGCCAATAGCCCTCGTGTTGCTTCTAGTGCGACGTTAATATAAACTAAACTTTTCCCCTATATATTTTTTTTTCCTTTTTTTAAACAATTTGTTTTTAAGTTACATTAAAAGTTACTTGCCCTAGAAATTATACTAATTATACTATTATTCTTATCTTAAAATAATAAATTAATTGAAAATTTTTGAAATTATTATGTCTAATTATTTGGCCTCGCTTTATGTATTCTGCCAAAAACTCTTTTTTTTTCGACTTTTGTGTGTTTTTCCAAGTATATTAATAAGGAATATTTATTGTAAGCAACATATTTTTAAAGAAAAATAACTTATTGTGTACACTGGAAAAATATTCTGCTTTTGCAATTCAAAATATTTAAATAATGCTATAGAATACACCTATGGGAAGGAATTGGAATATTTCAATGATAAACTTCTTCGTATCATCATTTACAATGAGTTGAAAATAACTAGATAAATTGTCAGATTTTTCAAGAAACAATTCATAAAATATACTTGGTTATTAAAAGAATTAAATTAGATACTTATGATTACGTTACAACTTAAAATTTGCTTATATATTTAAGCACGAAAGATTTGAGGCCTAAGAAATCATGAAGAACTGTACTCATATTTCTTTTTCAGATAGATGAATATCCGATTACACCTCGAATGTCCATGATTTTTTTTTTATTTATGTAGAATGAAGTAATATGCTTATATCTAAACTGAGACTTTTTTGTTTATTAAAGCGTAATTGTTGAGATAAGTGTTTAGTGTAGGGAATAATAGCCTATTTTGCACGGTATCTCATTACACCAACCAATTTATGAATAAGTGTTAAAGTAAATTCAAATTGCTATATACGCAATTGATTCATTGTTTAGATTGAATAATATTTTGTTACATATCGCTTTTTAAGAAATTTACAACTTGTTTTCTGCAGATTGTTGAACAAAGATATTTCTTATAGTTTTGGTAAAGTTTTATTAGGATGTGTGCAAATGATGTATTTGGGAATCTTTCTAAAACCGTAGTTTTCAGAGTAATCACTATATTAACGGAAGCGATGCAGCAAATGTTAGAAGAAAGTTTTTTAAATGTATCGAATAATGAATTTAATGATTCTTTTTCAAGCACGTAAATAAATATTCCTCAAATTGATCAGAGAGAAAAAATGTCAATTCTTGTACTTAATTTGATCAAAAGAATGGATTTCAAAGATACTGCATAATCGACATGAATAATTTATTTTCTTTTATAAAAGATAAATAACTGCGTAAAAACCGTTTAGTACTCTGAACTGGAAAAGATTTATTGGGAAAAGGAAGGATGATTGATGCCCTGATATATAAGTTGATTGTTTATTATGGAAATGCCATTGGATAGAATTCTGACTCATTAGATGTTATGCGAAAAGTTCTATGGGCTGTTCACTTTTCTACTCGGTTAATTAATAATGAAACACTTTATAGCTTTTGCTTCACCTATATATACTCTTGAAGTAAATATCAGTACGTTGTGTTAGAAATTTCTGTGAAAAATGTTCATGATAAAAACATATTATCTGCTGCTATCATGGATGTTATAAAACATGTGTGTTTTAGAGTCTTATTAAACCTTAGTATTATTAAACGGTGTTTGGGTAGTCATAAACAGAGTCAAATGAATATTTCAATTCTCTTACATGGCGAATATACTCAAAGAACTGGATGTGGCAAAACTTTTGCAGGAATAGCTACAAATGAAGCTGCTGGTTTTTTCAACATTGGTATAAAAGGCAGACAATCTATTATGAAGTTGCCAGAAATAACACGTGGTGTTAATTGTATTAAGTCATGATTTGGTACAGATGTGAAACGTTTCAACACAGCTCAGAGAATTTATTTCAAAATACTGTAGAGGCTATAAGAACAAAAATAAGGGCAAAACTTACAAACAAGCAATCTACAAAGGAGAAAGAGATGGTACAATAAATGAAGTTGGAAGATTTTGAATCGTATTGATAGAAGTAAAGATATTTTTTAACGTTAGAACAAAATTTACGCAATGTATGTTTAGTTATGTCAGTTAAAAATAGTCAGTAATGACTTGTTTTAAATCTTACTTTTGAGACTAGAAAAATTTTAGACATCTTAATGACTCAGGTATTTTTTTTTTATCAAATGCATATACATGATATTAACTAAAAGCTTATTAATAAACGCAGAAAACCCAAAATGAATTAAAATACTCGTTTCTCATTTTTCTCAAATATTTAGTTTTTGATCAATTTTATGAAACCCACTTATGAAAACGTTTAAAGGTCTTTTTCTCAAGATGTGATTTTCCATCACCCCGCAAGGTATCTTACAAACTGTCATACTTAAGATCATTTCATGAAACCTCTATAATTATGATGTCATATTGTTTTTTATGTTTCAAAACCAACATTATTATGTTTTGTACATATTATGATACTTTATCACATTGGAAGGTTCATATTAGAAATATAAAATTTTCATGTCATTTTTACAATAAGCCTTACATTACAATTAAATTACATTAAATGCTAAATATTGTTGGCTTAATTATATTTCTTAGTATTTATTTGTTTCATAAAAAAATTATATATTTTGGAACAAAATTTCTCTTAGGATTGTATTCGGGAATTATTTTACTGTTAAATAATATGAAAACAAAGTATTATTATTAAGCATTGTTTTATAAGTTATTCGACATTTTTATGGATATTTAAGATTAATTTATTAAAAAACAAATTATAAATTTTTTTATGGAAAAAATGGTATCCTTTTTCAGTAGACTTTTAAGAAAATAAGGTGACTAGAAAAAAAGCAGAAAATATAATACATTTCTTGCGTTTAATAGTCACATAATTCTTGAAAACGGCTACTTATCTTTCAAACAGCCATTTTATGCAAGCATTTAAAATAAAGTGAATCTAACAGAAATATGTTATGAAATTTTTATGAGGTTTATTGAATCAAATTGATGATTATAAAATTTAAAATAAATATTGCGAATGAAAAAAAATCATGCTTCAAAATAAGTTTTCCCATTAAAATTAAACATGAACGTGGCAAGATATATCACATCGAAAGTTTTATAGCCTATGTTCTTTTTCCTGATATTTCTACATAGTTCATTAAGCGTTTTCCATTTTTATCTTTTTCCTTTCTTATTTTTACGTTTTGAAAAGTCGATTTCTTCGTTAAAATATATCGCCAATATCGGATATCAACAAATCTCAATAAGGCTTCTGATTTTTGAAATTCATCGACATTTTGCCTTTCAGTTCCAATGGGACGTTTTATTTAGCACCACATAAATCAATGAGGGTAAGGAAAAAAGTCAGAAAACCTTAGCAAATATCAGAATGAAAAGAACTGCTGTATTTAGACTGCGATGCAAATTGAATTTTGTCTCTAATCGATGATCATTTTCTGGATCGACATTAAATTTTTTTATAGTGGGCATGTAATTAAAATTAATTACAAGCGACCACATTTTGCATTAATTTTTGAAATCATATTTACCTTATGTTTAAGAAAATATTATTTTAAAAATGCCGAGAAGATACTATAGAAAGTACTTTGGGAACATTTTGGTTTTCTTATTATTTTAAAATCAAGTTCTTATACCACATCTTCCTCTTTAATTTTAAAATTTATTTAAAATAAAATTTCTTTAAATATAACGATCTTTAAAAAATATTCAGTGGAAGAGATTAACATTAAAATGGATCAAAAGTGGAATAGCTTAGCAAAAGTAAGTTGCTTATGCTAAGTTGTAATATGCTATTAAGTCCTATTGATAATTCTTAAGGCTTAATTAGGATATATGTAGTGAATGGAGAATAAATTCGTTAATTCACATTCTTCTTAATGTAAATTTTCATCTCAAGAAATGATGTACTAAAGTGAAACTTCTTCAAGATTCCTTTTATTTTTCTTGCTTTTTTATTACTGTTTTTCAAGAAGTAAGACCGATAATTTCAACTGAAAAAAGAAAAAACAGTGCTCCATATCCTTTGATGGGATAAAACTTCTATAATCAAATAATTCCTCGATAATGCAAATTAAAGGATTTAAATCTCATTTGGGAGATAACAGACTTTTATTTTTCTATAGTGACAGTTTTGAAGAAGTATTTGGGTATACCTTATACACCTTGGACATTATTTTCCACACGCAGCATTTTTTCCTTTTAATTTGCAACTATTTCACATCACAGGTTGTCTTTCAATGCTCAGCAACGCCATTTGTCGCGGCGACTGAACATATTACATGCAGCACAATTATTCGTGACAATTTCGCATTAGAAAGATAAATAGTAAAAATATTAAGAAATTATAATAATTTTAGCTGGAAAGAATGAAACAAATGAAGTACGCGATAAAATAATTTAAAACATATAACACATAATTAATTAAACTGAAACATAATATGTACAATTAATCTAAGGTGCATTGACAGCGTGATTTGAAAATCAAAAATATTACCAAACTTTGTTGAAATCCGATATTTATCGGTGATTTCGTCTTAATGGCTTTTTTTATGTTGTGTGTGAGAAAAAAAGGTAGGGAAAAAAAAGCCCGTTCCGGACGAGTAATGGAGTCGGCGAGAATTTCACTAACTAGGAACATTACTTACACTAGCTTCTGAATGACTTTACTTATTACATTTGTCTTAAGTTACAATTGCTGGACTGGAATTGGTTTCAGTATCTAAACTAAGAAAGTTCTTTTTTGGAAAAAACATTTATCTATCTTTTAACTACTTTTCTTTCTTTGTACTCAATTTCGGTTAATGTAGTTTCTAAAGATTACCTTAATGGGCTTAGAATTCTTTTTCATCAAATATTTTATGAAGTTTATTGATTTATTTTTTGAATTATAGTTTTCTTTAAAATATTCTGAAGAATTTTCATTTATTATATTTTCTGCAGATGTTTTGAGGCATGTTTAAGAAAACAAAAGTAATAATTATGATTTAATTTGATCAATAAATGATTTTTGAGAAAAACCCAAATTATTATTGATTCCTATTTAGTGATTTTTCGATTTATAAATACTTGTTTATAGTAATATCCCTCTGGAGCCAATCAACATGTTATTGTTGACGGAATTCGTAATTTCGAGACATAAACAGATGACGAGGATGACTCGTAATATGATATTGTACTGAGAAAATTTTCAAGGATGATTATTGCTGTTTCGCAATGACTAAAAAGAAAGACATAAAAGAACTGGTATTTTTTATACATTAAGTGCAAATTAATTTTAAAACTACATGCTACGTATGAAAGTAAAAAAAAAAAAGATTTCCTGTGTATATAGTCTTTATAGATATTTTTAAATTACACTGCTGACCATTAAATTACTTATACTATGAAGACGGTACGTAAGTAAACACCATACTTCAGAAAAGAGTAACATTCCAGGATAAAAAAAATGATTTATATCTGAGTAAGTAGGTTGAGGTAACTTCATCTACAGTCTGAGTAAAATGGAAAACTGTGTATTGGGTTTCTTATTAGGAAGACGCATTCCAACTTTGCTCGCTTTTGTAAATGATGCAGAAATCATACGATCCCTTTCAATCATTCAGAATTTCTTGTCTTTCTCTGAATTTGTGTTCATCCGGATGCAAGATTGGGTCTCTGCCCACTTATTGTTGGAGGAATTGTAGTCAATGATGTAAGAGTAATTCCATTTTCTGAGGGATCTTTGAGAATTTGGCAGACTTTAGTTTGTCCCTTTAAAAAACGTGCACATCAACACATGGACACTTCTTCGTTTAATTTTCTCTTTCTCTCTTTTATCTTCTTCATTATAATATTGAATGCCTCACTATTTACAATGACATCATAAAGAAGTTTCCAGGAAACTATCCTTTTCATTTAGCAATTTTTTTCTACACTCTGATTAATTTTGTTTTCAACGGATGCGATAACAGCATCTATTTCTTTTGTTTATGTATGAGCAAAATTCTTAAAAATCAGATGTAGTGAGAAATGATAAACTGCATGTAAGCCATTATTACGGCAAATTTGTCTTTCATTTTAAATCTAGAAAAAAACATTTTGATCTTAAAGCATCTAGTCAATCGTAGATAAAACATTACATGACGTCTTTCTCTGACAAGCCACTGTATTTTTAAGGAATTAGATAAATGAACTCAAAGTATATTTTAAAATTATAATAATATAAGAAAGTGGTGGATCATAAATATCATGTTACTCCTCGTTTAAGAAGGAAAACTTCTACCAGCACAAGTCGCGATTTGGCAGCGGAAGGATTGTGAACTGCGAATAATCCTTCCATGATACTGCTTTCTATATTGGTCATGATACCATGACTTTTATATGAATGTTGATTCGAAAAATCTAGAAACGTCCTACAGAACACCCTGCAGAAAATCAGAAGTCCTTGGCAGCTGATTTCCAAAAGAATAGATATATTGCCCGTATGGCCTTGAAATATTATACAGCAACATTTCTTTCCCTGAATAAGGAAATTGGTTTGTTTGCCACACTCACAGAACAAAGATGGCTACTGCTCCTTGGATAGTTGGTGATCATTTCTGAGGTTATCCTTTACGATGCACAAAAGATAGCCACACCTACAGTCGTGCATTGAAGTAGACAGAGGAATAATGTCATGTCATCGTTTCAGACAAATTCCTATTTTGTCTACAACCTTATGATGGATATCGAAGTACGAAAGTTTCGAAATTTTCTTCTTTGTTATGATGGTCCAGCACTTTAAGTGATGGTATGGGGGTGTAATTGACTGTAGCCTATACTTAAGATAGCCAATACTACATTTTAGGCATGCTGAAGTCAATGATTGTATTTTATCTTCTGTGACTATGAAACGTTATCAAGATAATATCGGAACACATGTTACCAGTGCTTACCTTCTGCGATACAAAGATTTGAATTGCTGACCAGTATTTTTTCATATTTGTCTCCCATTGAAAATATCCGCTGATTTGTTAATATGAGAGATTGACACTCAAATGCATTCTAACCTCAATGGCTTATAATGTCTGAAACTGGGTTGAGGCCTCATGAAATGATGTAACCACGTCTGACAATCAAGCACATTTCGGCTTGATGCTCAGCCAGATTAATACTGCTATTGTAGCCCAAGGTGGCGTTTCTGGTACTGATTTCTGTGAGCTGAGTACACAGAGCAGCTGTAAATATAATTACGTTAGTCTTTCATCATACTGTATAAGTACAATAGATAAGATTTTGCTACCAGTCCTCCTTTCTGATAAAAGAAACCAAAAAAGTATATATGTTGGCAATTCTGTGTTAAAATTCTCTTTGATATTTTTTCATATTTACCAATCATTGTTGCTCTTATATATGGATCGTATAGCATATGCTTACAGTATTTACTCAAATTTGAAATCTCTCCAAACGCGAAGTATTTAAAGTCACACATTTTCTCATTACAAATGTTTAGTGACCAATGAATATTCTATATTAGGTTATTTTTATAAAGTGACATTATATGAATGACATTATAAAATATAACAAGTAGTGTCAGGAATTATTAGTTAGCAAAAGCGATATTCACTACCTACATAGGAACATCAGGTCATCTGTCATTGCTGACGAATGACGGCAGTAACGATTGCTTCTTCATTTCAATTATGTGTGGCTTTGTTTCTGCTAAAACAGTTTTATACTAATAAAGCGATTGACAAATTTATATCTAAATACATGAAATGTTAAGATTTGTATTTTTGTTCTGCAAACAAACACAATTTATAAATTGATTTTTGCTTTTGCAAAAACCCACAATCCATTTATATTTTGTTGTTTTTATAAAATTCAATAAAACACCAAATTATTACCACAATCACAATTCTTTTTGCAAATTGTATTGCTTTGTTTATAAATATTTTAAAGCAATTTAGGAAACAAGATTCATAAGTTAAAATAATTATTATTTTATAAATGTATTAAGACTGAAAACAACCAGGAAACGAAGTATTGTTCTAGTTTCAAGAAAAATAGACATTTTGCTATTTTGCAGACATTTCTTAGAGTACGTTAAAATACAAAATCAATTGCACAAATTCCCTTCCAAATTTAAATTTAATACTTTCATTCCTATTTATTTTGTAGTAGTGTAAGAAAATATTTGAAGGAACTGATAACGCTTGGAAAAAACTATTAATGATTTGAAAAATATATTAGCTAAAAATTAAATTTACTAATATGATATTTCAACAAATTTTCTTTTATTCCTACACTTTATCTTCGTTTATCATTTAAGGGGAAAATGAGTGATTCCAATCATTCTCTGAACCATAGTTTAAACTTTATGATACTTATACATTTTTACAGATATTCATTTTTAATTAATTCGAATATTACATTGAAGATATATACTATATACACACAAGTATTGTAGAGAGATTTAATTACAAAAGAAAATATTTAGAAAATTTATTGATGGACTTTTAAGGTTTAGTTTAGGGAGGTTTCTTTTCTTCTTTTTTTTCAATCCGCCCTTGTAGATTATAAAACAGAAATAACTGGACTTAGTCAAATGAGATATCTTGTGCAGGTATCATTCTTTCTAAGATTATCTTAATCAGCAATGCTTAGTATTTTTATTTAAAATTTTAAATTTTTTGAGAATTAAAAAATAAATTTACTTTTTATTTATAATGAAAGTATATGAATGTTTTATGAAAAATGAATTAAAATTGAATTTTAGTTTTTTTTTATACAAACTGTCAATCATAGTTCGAGTTCAGAAAAATGTAAGTTTTGAATGTGAAAAATTGCTTTTTATTGACATATGACATTTATACTCTCTTGAAAATTAGATATTTGCTCGGATAAGTTAAATAAACTGTCAAAAAAGTAAAAAAAACCACAATTATCAATATTACCCTTTAAAAACTTTTGAGAATATTATTTTTCATATTCAATCTATTACTATTAAAATGATGTATAAAACTATTTTTTATGTATTGAAAAATATACGTAACTTAATAATCCTTTGAAAAGTTACTCATTTTGCATGTAATATATTTTAGTAAATACATAAACTTTGTGAATGTTTGTTTAAGTCTAACAATTACTAACTTATGTTGTCTTTGTTTTTACAAAAGTCTTCCTAAAATAAAGCTAGATAGATACAGTAAATCTGAATAGATACAGTTTCAAGAGAATGTAGTAATTTACTTAATTGTGTGAGATTTCCAAACCTCTAATTTAGTTCAATTATCACATAATGAGAATGTTTCGGGCTGTAATTAGGACGAGTTTCAGAAACATTTCTGAATATATTTCTCTTTTAGAACACATTCACCACCATACCCGGAAACTATTTTAAGTAGGTTTATTGATCATTGAAGTATTGCTTAAGAGCATAAATTTGCTATTATTACAGAAGATTCGACGAAAGATGGAGTAAAATTAATTGCATTGATAATGATTATTTGATTGTGCATTTTAATATATAGTACATAAATATAAAATTTTATAACTACAAACAGAAAATTATGTTTATGTTTCAGTTTAGAGAACAAAATAGTATATCGGGAAGTATTTATAGATTGTTTTACTAAGTATTGACAAATTATTTCATTAATAAGGATTCATTGAGTTAATACGAATTTTTTCCAATTTTCCATACGAAACTTTTTTATTCGAGAATCAAATACTCAATTATAGCCAAAAGCAGTATAATTCAGATTTTTTTTTCGTATCATAATATATTTTGCTTCTTTAATAAACATTTCGCTTAAACGAAATACTAGTCATTCAAGATCGACTACATGTATATTTTTTAATGTTAACACATTGTTAAATATTTGGCTATTATTAATGAATTATAACTTTTTACTATGCATATTTTTTCTATAATTTAATTAGTCTATAATAAAATCTCTCCCTTAGAGTATTATGATATATCAAAAGAAAAATTTTATCATCTTATTTAAAAAAAATTACAAGAACTGTGTTTTTTTTATCAGATTATAACATAAAAAACACAAGGAGAATAAGAAATTGAAATATATGTAGGGATTAGAGAAAATATGATATTTAGACTAAGTTTAATGCAAAAAAAAGAAAAACAAATGTAATTTTTCTTGGTAACTTTCACTTTCGTGGTTGCCTTTTCGGGAGAATAAATATTTGCTATAAGAGATAAATGAATTTGCTTTAAATTAGGACAGTGTTTACTCGTCAAATATATGCTTTGGTATTCAAGCGGAATTAACTCATTTTTTTTAACACATACAATTTAAAAAATACAAATTATTGAAGGTGTTGCTCTATTTTAATCCTATTTCATTATTAACGAAAATTAGAAAAGCTATTTTATTGAATTTTTAATATTTCTTCGATTCATGCCCATTATAGTTTTTATTACGAAAGAAATTAAAAAAAATTAGTGTTTTCAGTTTCCAATTAATTTGATTCTTAATTGATGCATTTTGGTCCATTGCAAGACCATTGTACATTTTTGAATTTAAGTATTTTTTCAACATATGTTGAGGATATTTATCTCTGAAGCTGAAGTTATATTGATTTAAATAATTATTATATTTCAATATATTCGTTTTTGTGTGTTATTATTCTCAACACAAGTGCTTGAATATTTATAATTTTAGCTATCTTTGTAGTAATTATTGATTTTATTGTGTTAATAATACATTTGTTTTTCAATTTAATACCAATTTTGAGAAAGAGAAATATAATTTAATTTCCTAAAATATTTTTGGAAGCTTAACTTTATATAATCTGAAAAGGAAGCTTCCGTCTTTGCTTTGATAATCATCGCAAACTATGGGTCACTGAAATACATTTTAATTTTAGCAAATACGATATTTTATGTTTTTATTGATAAAGAGATGCATATGAAATTCATGTTTTTATTAGTAAACATGTTCTTTAACATACGTCTGTTGAACATTATATTGTGTACTTAAATTACAATTTATGGTGATATATAGCAAATATTATTAAAACCATAACTAGTCGAAAAATTATACTTTTCATTTGAATTATTATTTCTTTTTAGTGCATAACGATAAACATTATTTGATTTTTTTAAAATTAACGCTATTTCTTCAATACAAAACGGAAATGTCTCTTTTCTCATTGATATTCAATTCTATGAGAAACAACAAAAGTAGTTAACGTTTAAAATTCAAACTTTTCTAATAAATATTTTGCTTCCATATGAAATTTTCATATGCTTTGAAAGCTAGAACTCGTGTATTTTCAAAATATTACAACAAATATGAATATAAGGGGGAAAAGATATTTAATTTAATCGATAAAAAATGAAAGCTTAGAGAAAGACAGACATATGCCGGTTTCATTTATCTTAAATCGTATGTTTAAAAATAATGCGTAAGCTATACCTTAACAATTAAATCATTAATTTTTTGTTATACTGTACCGACACCATGCAGTATAATAGAAAATAAAGATTAATTAATTTAATGCGATCTATTCCTTTTTTACATAAAAGAATTCAAAGAAAAAATATATTTTCGTCAGATAAGTATTTATTTAAAATAACAGTTTATATTCATGGCAACAAAAGTAAGTAACATAAGGCATGGACGCACTAATAAGAAGGGTTGTTACATTCTATTGCCTAGACCTCCAATTTAGAGCTAGTCAATATTTTAACGAGAAATGATTAGTAAAAATGTATCGCGTTATATTCGGGCTGATACGGTATACATATATAATGGATGCCAGAAGGGTAAAGATCAAGTTATGCTTTATTCTAATTAATACACTAAATTCCTTGAAAAGTATTTAAATTCTACCTCCAATTTCAATTCAGGATGCATCTTCTGTTTTCTGTCTTCTACTGATCCAATGAAAAGTCTTACTCATTCAGTTGAAATTAACATAAACAGGATAAGCACATTCAAGGTAAAACTACGAATTCTCAAATTAAGCACACAGATGAGCAAGGAGTGGGTGTTAAATCTGTTAATATGATTTATATCTTATGAGAAAGTTAAGAGGGTAGAACTGACTAGAAAGATATATATTTAGGGGTATATATCTGCTCTGCGTATCATAAGAAGAATTTCATGGTACTGTCATTTCGAATTAAATTTCTTTCTGGTAATAGGATAAATCTGGAAAGGACCTCGGTTGACCTGTAATTTAAATGATATCGAGAATTATCCTAATATATTTTTTCAGCTAGAAAATTTGAGTAGGCGAGATTATTCATTTTGCCTTCGCTATGCTTTTGTCACTCGTTTATAAAATTTGTCCATTTAAGTATCTGATAGATTGTATTGTGTGTAAATAAATTTTATTAGAGTATCTGATTCAAGAAAAAATTAGTAACCAAGACTTTTAAAATATATGATTTTAATGCCATAATTTGATTTTAAAGCACCTAACAATTTTTTTTCAATAAAAACTGCTATTTCTCATAATTAATATCTAAATAAAAATATATAAATGTTTCTATAAAGCTTGGTTTTGTAAAATATATCCATAAATAAATTGAAAAAAACCATATTATTTACTGTCTTTTCCATCAAAACAAAATTAAAATAACATACCTATGTAATTAATACACTCAAATACAAATTGTTTTGTATTTATGTTACCAATACTACCAAAATTAAGTAATGTGTTGGAATTACCATATACTTTTTAAGATATTGTTATGAAACTTGTCTTGTGGATGTACAACAAAAACAGTCCAACGAGGAGGGTAATGGAGAATTATGCTTCATTCACAAATAATCAGGACAAAACTAAGCACAAGTAATATAATTTGTACAAATTAAAAAGGACAGGAACAAAAATAGTGTTTGCAAATATTAGCAAAACAGATAGAAAAACACTAGTAATGACAATAATAGTTCTTTCAATAATCTTCAGCTCACTATTTTACTAGCTTTCATTGAGTATAGATTTCCAAAGTAATAATTTACACTTCAAAGACAGTCTCCAAAACCAGACTCAGGTAGATTTACAAAGGCACACTCCAAAGACAGACCACTGAATCTCAGGTTCTTCGTGTAGTTATTTAAATCCACAGGAAGGTCCGGAATTTTCCCTGTGATGTCTCACTGGGAAAATTCTGGACTTTCTATTTTAATATACATGTATTAATATAAGACATACTGTAGGTAAATCCTGAGCATAAATTTAACTCAAAGTAGTCGCATAGAATAGCATAATTTGAAGACAGTATTACAAAATATAGAACAGCTTTGCTACATTACCATGATTAATAGTCATACATTTTGATGGTAAAAGATCTTTAAATAGCTCCTTTACAACAAAAATATAAATTAAGTAACATGAATTTAAAGAAAAATATAATATATATAAAAGCAAATAAATCAAGAGCAACTTTATTTTTTACTTACCTGAAGAATATCTTCTAAAATTCAAGAAGTAGTCCCCCCACCAAAAAAAAAAAAAAAAACCCAGCTGAAATAATTGTAAACAAAAGAGCTGATGATTATTCAAAAATATTGATTGTATTTGAAATGCATTTTTCATGTAAAATACTCCATAAAATATTTCTACCTTAAAACTTCTTAACTAATTGAAAATTGAATAATTCAATTTTAAAATCTATAACTTCGGCTATTTTGTTTTAAAAAAAACTTTTGGTTAAATAATGGTCCCTTATCACTGTTTGAAACACATTTCCATTTTAAATTCCCTCTCAAATTTCTTAAAAAAACTAACACAATAAAACAATGTGTAGTGGTTTATTTAAAATTAAAATTCCTTAAGCTACTTCTTAAGAATGGTGGGTGAAATTGCTCACAAAATTGAAATTTATTCAGCAATTCTTTTACGAAATTACCCTAATTGGAGTTGGAGTAGTCCTATTATGGGACAGTTCAAGAGAGTTAGATGCTTAAGTTAAAATGTAACATATTCAAGTTAGCGTATTATCTTGTGATTGTCCAAATCCACAGCTTTGGTAGCACAGTTTATGCTAATTTATGGAGTAATGAAAACAGTAAGAGTTTATGATAATGATATTTAAATTTTCATATTATGCATGAACACAATGAAATGTGTGGATAGTAAATTCTTCAAATTACACTAGATGTATGTGTTCAGAGGATAAAAGTTTAGGTGGATAGAAGATCAGTACGCTTATCTTTGAGGAAATGCCATTTTGTTTAAAATATTGCTTCCAGTATTTTAGAATTATTAAGATTTGATTGATATTTATAATGATATTTATTTATTTATTTGATTGATATTTATTTATTTATTAAATTTAAATCATCCTTGATTTAATCTTTTTAAAAATGATTTTAAGCCAAAAAATATCTTTAAAACTTGTATGTTTTTGTTTAGCCAGTCTGCTACAGCAATTTATTTTTCTTTACTAACATTTATCGAGATCTTATTATTTTCTCTTCCATTTATTCTTTTCAATTCTATTCCGCTGTTACACTGATTTCCTTAATTCAATTAATTATTATTCTTATCTTCATCAAATTTACTAAATCAAGTAACATTTGATTGGAAAGGAGCTGGAATTTTGTGCTATTTAGATAACAAATTCTAATGTAAGTAAAGAGGAAACAGATTATTACCCAACGTCCCAAAGTTTCTTTCATTAGGAAAATTAATGTTATTAGGATAAAAATTATAAGAGCTAGTGTAATATGAATTTTTATTTGACTAATTAAAGAAGTGTAACAATAAGAAAGGCTTTGAAATTATCATAGAAAGAATATGACCATAATTATGGATTGAAAAACTTTTAAAATGTGTCGAATTCGATGCTATTTTAAATTTTTTTGGATGATCACTATTGAGCAGTTGCTCTGAAATACTTTGTAACAGTATAATTTAAAAATTGCTGCTATTACTTTGTAATCAACATGAAAAAAAAGAGGGTTTTTTTTAGAGTTAATGCACAAAGTGTTTTTCTTCGCAGTATGTATTTTTAGTTACAATTCTCAGAATAACGTCAGAATGGGATGGAAGTTTGGAAAGTGGAATTTCAGGTCAGTTTTGATTTTTATCACTTGACCGAGACTCAAAATTAAGAGGTTCGGCCTGACAGCCTTCATGTTGCTACTAACAACGATGTTAGTGAAATAATCGATCAGTATTCATATAGAATATGTAAATTCAAAGGTTATAATGCAGTTTAGCCGTACCACTTGGTGATAGTTTGACTTTTATTCGCCAAATGTGGTATTTTGATTTACGCAACGACTCGTTATGGGGGCCAAGAAAGTTCCATCTCTCCCATGTTAAATTCACTAACTTTATGTAACCTTTTTTGTCATAACGTTGCAAGACAGGGTTATGAAATCTTTATGGAAGTTAGAATACATATTTTACATGCTCTAACGTACCCTTTTTTTCTAAGAAAATAAACAGAATTATTATTAATTATTTATTCCCAATCACTCTTACATTAGCAGTTTTGGCACAATTTCACTACCTAAAATAAATAATTTTCAAAAAGTAATTAAACAGCTATGTTAAAGTATGTAATACAACATAATACAAATATCAGTAGAATATTGATTTCCTAAGTTTCATATATATTAAGGAAAAGGAACATGAATCTAAAAAAATCCATGTTTTGAGAAGAGAAAATCGCATTTAAGATTTTATCGATACTTTTATTGCTGGTTAAGAAGTTAAATTTAATAAATTCTCGTTTTCATTGAATGATCATCACCTTCTTCTGTCTCAGAAGAATCAAACTGCCTTTTTTTTTCTTTATTTTATATTTGGTTAGTTTCTGTTCTTTGTCGATAATGTGTCCGTTGTGTAATAATTCTTCCATACTTTTCCCACAGTGATTACCTGGATAAATGTCAATACCACATAAAGCATGGTACTTTATTATATTTTCCACAATAAAGCAAGAAACAGCGTCGAAAACACTAAATTTTAAACTTTCGATGGTCACTAATGTGGTTTTTTGATGCGCCAGTCTCAATAATACTGTTCGCAGACTCGTTAGATATTGTGCTTTCCAATAAAGACAATTTCTTAAAAGTTCTGGATTCGTCAAATCTCTACATTCTGGCATGAGGACTTCCATTATTGGTAGAGGAGCATATGGAATGCTTGGTGTGCTCATACATTTTGTATTATTTTGCTTACTTAGGTATGATGAAACCCACTTCCGTTTTCAGATCCAACTGGACAGAATCCGTAATTTGGATTTAATTTCTCGAAAACAATTGAAAATATTCAGCCCAAATAGTTTTCTGTATTTTTTGAAAGGATCCAATATTTCAAAAATATATGTGATGGTGATGCAATATTTATTTGTCTTTTAAATCGCATATGTATGAGTAAGCGTCCATTTTAGTTATCGCCAGCAGCACATTTTTATAAAATATACATCGAAATTAGTAATGACATAATTTCGTATACAGAATCTATGTATTATAATCATATTCATTATACGGAAGAAATGAATCGTTTAATATGAACTTTCAATCCCAACAATGTCATTTTATTCAATAACTGTCTCGATATCAGTGATGATTGACTTTGCAACATTTTTATTTTTCTCACATGAACGCTTACTTCGTGGCATTCTAAAATGGTTAATTGTTGCATAACAGTACAATACTTCTTGCTAAAAATATAAGGTATACAAGAGAGGATAAACGAAACATATTTAAGAACTGTCGATAGTTTTTATAAGATATGGAGCAGCACACACACAGAGGCAATTATTCCCAACATTTAAAAATCACACAAAGAGTAAGATAAACAGCTAAAAATTGCAAACAAAAAATGCTTTTAACTTTACTGTTACCTATTCTTCAATTATAAGAAAATTAGAAAAGTTAAGCAGAAATAATATTAGATGTATAATATTAAATGAGGTGCCACGTAATGAGAGAGGTTTGTTTACATTTGTAAGATCTTTAAATGGTCAACAAGGTGCAGAGTGCTCTAAGACAGAATGATAAACTCCAACACTTTTGTTTGTTTTACAAACAAGTTTGATACATAGTTGAAAAAATAAAGTTTCAGGATTTGTGATGATATACAAAAATTAAAAATCGAATTATTGGTCGAATTCCACTTACCCGGTCTTGGGTTGCCGTATCTGCCCAGTCACCGAGGCATATACGGCAACCCTAAATATCGCCAATTTGGGTTATTTTAAAATTGCGATAAGTGAGGGGGGGCGGCTAAACTGAATTTTATCCGAGTTCTAATTTTGCAAAAAAGAAAATGTATCTTATTTTTCAGGGAAATGGGAGTAAAAAAAAAGTAGAGAAAAAACGATTATATAGATCTTCATTGATACTAGTTACCTCACTGGAAGGAGAAATTCGATAACAAGAACAAATCCCAAATTTTTCCAGTTGTAACCAAATCTGCAAGATATATTTCCGATTTAATAAGCTTTCTTGATAGATTTAATTTCAAGTTCCAAAACCAATGAAGCATCAACTTTTGTAGATCAATGAGGTCCTTACTTATTTTTAAACGTCTTGCGGAATCCCAATTCTCCACATAAGACAGGAATCATATTAAAGTTTTCTTCTCACATACTTTGATACCCTTCCTGTACTAAAATAAATTGTAAAGCACAATTTATTCGCGAACGTAAACGTGCTATTTAGTTCAGTATAGGGATTTTTAAGAGATTTCACACTCACCAGAGGTTTAGAGAAAATGATTGATGTCATTTGCATTGTGGATGTAGAAAACACTTTTAAGGAATTTTCGTAGCAAATCTTTCGATTGAATCAGATAAGACTAATATCTCGTTGTTGATCATGACCATCAAACATATCTACAAGTAATGCGTGGTGTTTATAGATAGATAGGATTGGAAATATATATATATATATATATATATATATATATAATCACGAAATTATATATTTATAATTACACTCCGAAGGTAGAGCATGATTATGCGTTTGCTTACAATTTGTATCATTTCTTATAATGCGACATTTATAGAGACAATAATTTGCATGCAATCATTTCCTTTCACTGCAATAAATGGTTTAAGTATTTTGATAACATTACAATATCGCAAATAACATAGTTGGTAAAAGTTTATAATATAAATACGTTAATGAGTAAATTATTTATATGCAAAGAAAAAATCAAATATTCAGGTCTTATAAATGTGTAAATTATGATATAATCTGCATCTTTAAAATATGATATATTCTGCTTGGTTTAAAACTTCATTTCTGTTTCTAAGATACAATTATCATATAGAACAGAAATTTTTTGGGATCTATCATTGTAATCTAGGACTTTTGTTTTGTTCTTCAAATGACTCTATTGAATAAATTCTGACGTCCGTCCTTCATCATATAATTTTACTGTCATGTTTCAGTCTTATTAACTAGATAGTAATTACTAGACTCCTACTAAAGATACGTAAAATGCAGACTAAATACTTTATTAACCCCATTAAAGAATTTCCCTCTATCTATAAGATCGCTCTCTCTTGAATCGTTCTTAATTCATCTATCCTGGATTATAATCTAATAATAAAGTCTAAGCATACCAAATCACTAGTTCTGTTCAAAAGATTTTGATAACCGTCGATTCTTATTCTATAACTTTAATAGAATTCGCTGCAATCCAAAATAATAATTACATTTCTTCAATGCAAATTTTAATATTTATTGGTATGTCGTTATCCTCTATCTCCCTTCTCTTTCCTTTCAATTATGCTTCACTGACATATCACCATATTTTACTCAGTAGAAATTGTTATTTTATTCAATTCAAATTACTATAAAGTGAAGAGAAATCTTGAAGGGTTCAACGTCACAAATCTATTGGATTCATTGAGCATTAAGAAAAGTGATATCATATCCTAATAATATTCATTGCGTAAATATTGCAGATAAAGTTTTTGTTAGTGTGTCTTACAAATGAATGTAAAAGACCTTTTTTGAGCTTTTCAATTGCTCTCCGGATCTCATGTTTACATTGTTGCATTTATCCCATCGAAAAACTAACACGAAAGTAATCGTT
This sequence comes from Nephila pilipes, assembly GCA_019974015.1. Taxonomy (NCBI): domain Eukaryota; kingdom Metazoa; phylum Arthropoda; class Arachnida; order Araneae; family Nephilidae; genus Nephila; species Nephila pilipes. Next base: position 35,818 of record BMAW01121036.1, on the reverse strand, counting down.
GTATCTTCTTCACAAATGAAAAATACAGACGTGTGTATAGAACGATATATGGTGTGCGAATAAGATGCATAACGCTCTGAGAAAGGTTAACTATTTAAATTGAAATTGGGTTTGAATGAAAATTATTTTTTAGAAAACTATAAAATAAATGAAATCGCGTTATTTCTAATAGCATTAGAAGAATTTGTGTAAGCTACCATATTTATCTCTATTAAAGTAATTTTATCATCGAATATGTCTTTAGAATTGGTATTCATTTTTGAAACAGTTAAGGATTCGTATTCTTATTTAAAACTCTAAGATATCAGATTAATTTTAAAAAGGAACAAAAAAGATAAAGCCAAGAAACTGTTCAATATTAAGATAATAACCCACTATATATTTGATACTCATCTGCTTACTGAATGGAAAGAACTCTACCTTACTGCTTAGAATTATTACCCCTATTAGTTAAAGGAGTTTATTATTATATATTCAGTTATTTTGATAGAGTAAATGGAGAAATGTTAACTAGCATGAATAAGCTAACAATGAAATCAATATATGTTAAAGCTGGCGTTATCTCACTATATGGGATCAATGTCCTTTAAAATATATTACCTAAGTATTACAAATCAAAGCTGCGTGAAATATTACAAGTGATACTAGACATAAGTATAAAGTAAATTTAATATTGAATATAATATGCTCTTTATATAATTATGAGGTGGAGTTAATAATAAATATCATGATAATGATAATGTATGTGAAATGTTTTTTTTCTATAGTTGAAGATTTCTGATCAATCAGTGCTAAATAATTTTTTACATCTGTTAAATTACTTATTTTTATAAAAGAAGCTATAAAAGTGAATTATACCAATGAAATGAGAGAAAATCTTTGGATTATAAAAATTATAAAATAAATATTAATAATAATTTTATTTTTAATTAAAACATTATATCCATAAAAATTGTTAAACACAACATAAACTATAAGGAAAAGACTAGTGTCTCTCCTTTTTAAGTACTTTCATTGGATTAATTTAAATGTTTGGAGGGGGAAAAATGTAACCTGAACTAATAAATTGCCAAATAGTATTTCATACAATCCTTTCAATTTCGTTTGTTAGCTCATCATAAAATGAGGAGAGTTATTATAAAAAATTACAGTTACTATAAGAAAGTTATATATATAAGAATTGATTACTTTGTAAATATTAATTAATATTTTTGTAATTAATGCACCTTGCATATTTTAATTTAAATACTTATTACATTTGGACAGTGATAACCAAAATTAGTTATTTTGACTGAAACTTTGTGCTGAAATTTGCTTTTATATTACTTTCTTTTGATTAAATACTTTATCCGGTATTTCTTAGATATTTTGCTTTGAAAAACTTTTGAAGTTTCTTTATCACATAAAATATAATTTTGTTTGTAGTTAGATAATTAAAATGGTTCCGAACCTTACTCTTCATGTTTATCAATTTATTCGAAAATATAGATTTTATCAGTTAATTTCTTTCATAAAATTTCATTTTTAAGATGCAAACACGAAAAATATTATATGAGTAACAAATTACCTTAAAACTAATAAAATCTTAAGCATATCAAAGGAAAAAATATATTTCTGAAAATAATATCTGTCTTTTAAAAAATAATTGGTTGTTAGAATAGATTCATCTGTATTTAATTAAATCTGCAAATTTGAAAGTTGATAAAATTGTGCATGCCAACTTGATATCAAATTATAACATTAAGTTCTTTGAAATATAGCTTCAGTGAACCTATTCCATTCGAATATAATTTTGTAAATTCTGCGTGGCAAATAAAAGTAAATGAAGATTAGAGTATAAAAAAGTAGTTAATACCTCGCGATTGGTACTGTAAAAATGTAAAGATTGTTTCAACAGCTTGGTTTTTATTTTTTTAATTTTATCGATTCATTAGGTTCATTAATTCATTTTTTAAATGTTTATCGTAAGGTTACCACTTATTGTCTGTAGAATTTATCATTTGTTTCATTTAAAGGCAATTTTATGAATTTTGACAAATAAAACTTCTCTAGTTTACTTTATGTCGTTCGACGATTATCGCTTGAGTATATATATATATATATATATATATATATATACGAGAAACAGCACAGGTAACTTGGTTTCGGATTCTGAAATAAATTGCAATGAATCAAGAGAAAAAAAAAATGTAATATATCGTGGACTTGACGAATAATGTGAGAATTGGACCTTAAGATTTAAAGTTTATCACAAGAAATGACTGCGAAACAGTTAAAAACACTTTAAGAGCCGCTTACACTCCTCTTATTCAGTTCGGTTGCGGAATATGGATATCAAATATATTTCTGCACTTCAAATATCTAGTTTCAAAAGCTTGAAAGAATGCATTTGATAGCAACTTGTATAATCATGCTGTTGCTTAATAATTGCCCAGACTTAATAATTTACGAATGAGACTTTCAATCGCTGAACGTCAGACGAATTATTTGTACATATCTTGTTAAAAATTATAACTAGTAACTCAATAGAAAAAAGGAATCTGCAAAAAACAATATCTCAAAGCTATCCCTGCTGTTCAGCAACAACTTGCTGTAGCGATCTTCATTTTGACAGTTGTAATAAATAATTTCAGTAATTACGGCAGAGGCAATAAAGGACACTCTAGAAGTGAAATTTTGTCACATTTTCTATTTATTGAAAAGTGATGAAACTAGTAATATAAAATCATGTTCTATTTTTTGCTCTGAAATTATTGCAATAGAACAGTACTTAAGAGTGATCCGACTCCCTATTATGAAATTCCGCTTTTTTTTTTTAAAAAAAAAACCCTGATCGTATAGTGTTAATTAGAGGGAATGGTCGAAATGTTTTAATGATTAAATAAAGAGTCAAATTATATCCCCATATTAATTATTTAAGATAAACGCTTGTCATTATTAAGATTTCCTATTTTTATATTATTAGTGGTAACAATTAATAATTAAAATTTTGCACGTATCTTAATTGAGCATCGTTGACACAGTGACGGGGTTCGATTACGGATTATCGAAGAATGTAGTAAATCGAGTAACGCGTGCTTTAAGGGAAGCAAGCCTGGATTCTTTTTAGATTTGTGTACGTAGCCTATTTTAAGGGACAAATAAAATCCCACCAAATGTAAGAAATTTCCCTCATAGAATGACACCTGGCATCTCTTGGCTGAAATTCCAGTAAACTTAAATGGTCAATGACCTGGGCATGTACCGTGAGAACAGAGGGACTGCATTTAAATGATATCTCGTCACAACATCAAGAACAACTGGCAAGGCAACAAATTACCATCTATCTTAGCATTTTACAATATTAGAAAAATGCTTTGTATCTATATAACCACACCTGATATATATATATATACATAAACATATATACTGAACAACAATCATGTACAACGGATACCTCATGAATTTGGCATTGATAGAAATGGGAAAGCCAATTCTTTTGTTAGAGCTGGGTTAATTAGTCATGTTTCCTTAGATAATACCCTGGGGCATTGAGGAATTTCATCCAAAAAAAAGAGATTATTCATACATAATGAAAGCTCTATATGTCCATGACTTGCATTTATCTCCTTCATGAGTGAAGAGTATGCATTACCTGGTGAGAAATCAGACCAGAATGCGTTCTCATGATTCCATAGTAGGAAATGGGGAGTCTTAGATTCATGGACAAACGCATGACTTTACGCTTTGACAAATTGTTTTGGGGATACGAGTGCTAGCTTTTGGCAACACTTTGTATGCCTGAATTTGACGAAGATAGACTTATTCACAGACTTATGCTTAATTTTCTGCACATTACTGGTCTCATGGATGAGGTAAGAAATAAGATCAGCATTTTTTTATGTAGTGTTAAGCATTGCTCATACAGTTAGGTAAGAAATGAAGGTTAAATTTATTTTCATCACCTCGCTTTATTTCGATTTAATTTTGAAAATTATAAAATAAATAAAAGCTGCAAATATAATCTAATCAAACGAAATATAGTATTATAACTTATTTATTATAAGGTTTAGTAATTTTGAAAAGCATAATAAATTATTATGTAAATAAAAATATTAGAGAGATAATTGAAAAATAGTTGTTAACAAATTATAAGACCACTTGCATAAAAACAACAACAAAATTTGAAAAATAATATAATATAGGTTCTCCATTTTTCCACATAACCTCAAATACCATGCATTTCATTGAAATGATCAGGTGATTAACCTTTTGAAGACGGCGGGTTTCGTGAGGAAAAGGCCCTTAAAGACGGCGCTTTAGGCGATGTTTACTTCAACCTTTTTTATTGCTGATTGATGGCACCATACATAGGCTTACAATAGAAGCAGGATAGTTGCTAGCGTCGGCAGTCAATGGGGATGTTCGCGGCTTAGAAAGTCCCTAAATACAAAGAGTCTCCCTTTCTTAGGGAAACATATTTTCTTGGAGCTCAATGTAGAAATTACGATTTCAGTTCCAAGAAAATTTGAGAAATTTATTTATTTTATTTTTTAAAAAAAGAAATTATTTCCTAACAATTTAAGCTGCATTTCACCTAAATTTCTTCTTCAATATTATTAAGAGCATTGAAAAAAATAGCACAAAACAATGATGATAATGTAAAGCATTGCACAAAAAAATGAAACGCTTATTTCATTGTAGACAAAGGTACACACAATAAACTAAACCAAATTTAATTGATATTATTCAAGTAAAATTTATTTATATTTTGATTTTCAGTAAATTTATTAAAATAGATATAAAATATTTTAAATTTATTTTTAATTCTTTTAAATGCAGGAATTTGATACAAACCTGGTGCTAAAACTTAAAATAATCAAATTAGAAATAAGAAGTAAATAATATGATACTTCATAAATTGCACGTAATTATAATCAGTAATACAAAATAAAATAAAAAGCAAAATTGCTGATCCTGTCTCTTGATGTTATAATTTAAAATTCAGACTTTCTCAAATCGATGATGAAATAAGTTTAAAAGCTCTTATAAGTATTCACAACATTTGTATGACAATAGACATATCATCATAAATCAACTATGCTTCTTTGGAAACTTCATTATTACTTAATTTATAATTGTTTTTCTCTTTTAGAACATGCCAGAAATATCTTAAGAATTTAAATCCTCTTAAGAATTTTCTTATATATCTTCCATGAAGGAATGATAAATTTGATGTATAATTGTCATTTTTTATTGTTCCATAATCCATTATATTGTGATACATTAGAATTCATAATACTGAATGAATCCTATGATTAAGTCTAAATTTTATTAACAAGCATTTTTCAAAAATTAAAACTTTATTCTTCTTTGATCTAATTCTTACTATATATGCTGAAAATTATGATAAAATATTCACCGTGGCAAATAAATGAGATGAATAAAAAGCAAAACCATTAAAAAAAGGTGTTTCGCATTATGCTCTAAAATGTGAATATCTTAAGGCTATAAATGCTGACCTTTGTTAAATAGTGCCACATTGTAGAGTCCACAAGTTTTTATCGAAAAAAGGTGACGATTAGGTGTTCCAACGTGTAGCAGAGCTGATACGAATTAAATCAAAAATCCTTACGTTGCCTTGGTGTGGAAATTAGAAGTGGACGCTCTAGCTCGGCTATCGTTCTCGTTACTTGTTTGTCATTTAAATTACGAGGTCCGTCTTATTAATTTGTCCCTTATGTTACTTGTAAATGAAATATTAATAATTTATCAATTTACCTACGTGTTCCTAAAAATAAATTCTTTAAATACACATAAGAAATTTAAAATTATATTTTTTCCAATAGTAATAAATGTTTTCATTAGTAAAATAGTGGAAATGCTTTGAATTTTTAGAATACTTCTAGTAAAACGCAAACAATAAGCTGATATCGAAGACAAAATATTATGACTGCAAACATTTTTAAGTTGCCGAGGAGCTTCACGTATCTCGGTAATCTTGTTTATATAAAAGGAATATATGATTCTTATTTGTACTTAATTGTTTCTTTTGCAAGTAATGACAACATACTGGAGTTTCTTACCTTTTTTTTTCACTTTTCGTACAAAAAGTTATATTCTTAACCTTATAATCCTTGGATAATCCTTACTTTTTATTTAAAATTTCAAAAGAATTGCATAATATTGCTTAATTCTAAGATTACTGCTCTGATTTTTGTGCGATAATAAACTGATTTTTGTGTGTGATTTTGTGCATATGACAGAGCCAAAGCCAATACATTCCTACGAAGCCAACTCTTTCGATCAACATTCAAAATAATTACAAAAATCTTTCCTTCTCAACGCACAGACTCCTCAATCGGTTTAGAAAAAACTGACAACAATTTTTCTTTACTTTCTTCAAAATGAAGGAAAACTTTAGCTTCAAATATCGTTTTTTCCCTCCCCCCCCACTTCGTCTGGACAGTCCCCTAAGTGACTGGGTCCTTTTTACATTATCTCTCAAAATCTAACACAATATCAGTTCTCTGAACGGTTATTTTCAGTTTCCCGATAACGTTCGCAAAGTAGAAGGCCTTCTTTTAAGTTGGTCGGCATAGTTTCTATTTATCCTATGTCCGACAATGTAACAGAAAAATAAATCACTTTCTAAAGCTTTATTACGGCAATAAGAGGAAGAACCACGGAAGAATAGTTTTCCGGCTACATGAAAGCAACCTTGAAGATTTACAAGAAGGCAGATGTGCATTTCTAGGTTTTATTACACCAAAAAGGCATATGATAATCAATAATGACCAAAACCTGAAAGAATCAACAATAATGAAGAGGGAGAAGCATTCTTTGTCGATATGAAAGCTTTTACAACTTGTTTTTCATGCCCATTTACACGAGCCATTTGCTTCCCTATTCAGAGTTTCAAACGTTCAATAGCCTTAGAGCGCACCCGAACATTCCTTTTTTTGTACTATCGTACATAAAAAGTGTGACTCATGAATAAATAGGCGGAAAAAAAAAGAGAGAACGAACACATTTTTTCTATTTCAATGTAACTATCTGTTAGATTCTGATTATATTTATTTTTCAAGTATATTTTAGAGCATTTTGCAAATTTTTTCGTAATTATTATTATAAAAGAAACTTATTTTTTTTTTTTTTAAAAAAAAGCTTCTTTTAAGTTTCGAAAAATCAGGAAATCCAACACTGTAGAACTTTTAAAGTATAATATATAACAAAAGCAAAAATTTTATTCTTGCTTCTAAGGTTTTTGTATAAATCGGGGAATTTTTCTTATGCTAAAGAATTTGTAATATTCGTCTGCTACAAATTTGAAAGAAAAAATATCGGAATTAATAGTTTTTGTTTCGAAGACTCAACTTTTATACATCAATTGTCATAATAAAAAAAATGTCGGAATTAGTTTCTTGCTTTTATAAATTCGAAAGACTACAATGTACAGTTTTAAAAATATATAACAAATATTTTTGTAATTTTTTTTTTTTTGCAAATATTTTTTTTTTTTTTTTTTTTTTAAAAATTATTAAAAAATTTTTTTTTTTTTTTTTGATGTTTCGATATAAAATTCTTAAAAACTGTTTTTCAATAAGCATAACTTAAGATAACAATAAAAATACGCTTCTGTACAGCAATACATTGTGTAATTATGCACAAATTTTCATCAAAAACAGAATGCAAAAATTGCTTCAAATTCTCCACAAATATATTTTAAATAGTTTTACAGGTATAAAAGTTAATAAAAATGTAGAACTAAGGTATTTTTAAATCTGCAAAATGCATAGCAATACGTGTATTAGTAAAAAAACATTCATTATGAAAATATGTAATTATATTCTTTAGTATGAAAAAAATAAAATAAAATTCATAAAAAAAAAAAATCACCACTTAAAGTTATAACACTTTTTTGAATAAACTTTGGAAATAAAATTTTTATGTAACATATATTTCTTAGTAATATTTATATATATTATTATTTGAATAATAAAGTAAAGTGGAACTAGAAATTAAAAATTTATTTCCAAATATTTAAATATTGTTTAAGTTCAACATAATAATCCAATAATTTCATTACAGCGGCTCCTTTTATCACATTATTTCCTGTAAAAGGTAAAATTGTCGCTTTATGGATTATTTGTGGGTCGTTCCGAATTATTTTATTTTGTTCTTCAGAGACAACCTCATCTTCAACCTCTGGACTCAAATTTAAAGATTGATCTAAATCATCTTCCTCATTTTCTAACTCACAATCAGAATCAGAATCATCAAAAATTTCGTCTTCTAAATCAGCTAAAATGTTCTGAATCTCTTCCGTGGTAAGTTCTCTTTTACGTTTAGGCATTTTTTTTTTTTTTAAAAAAATTAAATTAATTTAAAATGAAATGATTAATTAATCGAGATGACAAAATCACTTACAAAAATAACTATGCACTCACCGCTAGTGAGAATTTGAGTATGGAGGAAAAAAGAGGGATTTTTAGGTAAGGGTGAAAGAGGAAACTCTACCCCCCTCCCTTCTGAATACAAAAGAAACCGGTCAAGCAGATGATGTTCCGGGGCTATAATAGGCCTCATGCTGATTCGAAAGCTGTTTTCAGGGGAAAGCACGGCTTGGCCGCTACATCGGTCAGCGCCGGCTTTTAAGGGTATGTTCCTTTTAGCCTATAGATCGGTCTGCCGTCTTCAAAAGGTTAAGTTAAATTTCAATTTCAAAGTAATTCTTTTACTATGGCTATTATTATTATTAGAATCAATTGTACGACATAATATACCCAAAGGTTTTCATTGGAGTTCAAGTTTGGACATCGATTTAGCAATGACAAAACATTCTTTCTTCTTTTTTAATGCATTATTGGAAATAGTTCAATGTATGGAAAAAGATTACACCAATGAAATATTCAGTTAGCGCCATCTAACAAAAGCCCAAATGCTATCAGCTGATCACACAGTGTAGCGTGATATTGTCCAAAAATTGTCCATACATTCCGAAATTTGCTGTAAATCGCGCAATTGGTCACGAATAAAGGCTCCCTAAATCATTACTGATTCTTCTTCTATTTGTTGACTAAAAACTATTTCGGTTCATTTATTAAGTTGTGACAAAAGTATTTGTAGCCATAGGGACCACCATGGTTTAATTTATTTTCATCACATCACTTTGTTTGAATTATCTTTTTTAATTACTGCATTAAGAATGGAAGTTTTAGAACGCTTCATTAACCTCGTTCTCTTTCAGATCTTAAAGTACTTTTAAAAAATACAACTTTAATCACTTCATACTTAATAAACTCTTTTCCCACTGAATGGATAATGCAATACTTACACTGACTGTGAAACACAATGATTTTCTTAGAAATAGTAGGAAGTAGTGAATGTTACAATAATATTTGTATTGTCCTTGTTTATTTGAATTGATTCAAATGAGAATTTTGTATGAAGGTTCAAGGCCTGATATATATATATATATATATATATATATATATATATATACAGAGAGAGAGAGAGATTATGTTAATTTTTTTTAATTATAGTTTTAAAAATTTTAAATTTGCTTCAGAACTATTTAACAGTTAATCTCATTACAGATTAAAATCTCAAAATCTATATAAAATAGTGCTTGACGTATTACTGGTATTCTTAAGAGGTCATGCTTTTGAGTTATGTATAGTAGAATTTATTAACTTGCACCAACCAACTCTTAGTGGAAATTTGCAAATAGTCATGTCAGGGTATAATCCTACTTCATGTGATCAATATTATATACGTATATCTCCAAATTATTAAGGTTAAGCAATATTATGTATTATTAAGCATAGTTCGGCAAGGTTTTATTATATCTAGTTTGGTCATAACAAAATGAGGCTATAAGGTAATATGGCAAGTGAAATGAGGACGTTTTTTCACCTTAGTAAAAGTGTTTAAAAATAAGACATTAATCCCATGTCCTTACTCGAAATAATGATATAAAAATCTAAAAAAATATACCAAAATCTTTTTTCAAAAAATCATAGTTAAAAGAAAATATTTCTTTCATTAAGAAGGGATTGATTTCATTTTAATTATTCTATCATAAAAGATGTTACTGAAAGCTTATAAGTAATATAAAGATATAAAATTAATTTAATTAAAGGTAACTAAAATTAATTAAATCATATTTATGTAGCAAAAAATGCATTATTCAAAAGAAGTTTTGAACTAATGTTGGCCTTAAATTTTTTTGAACTCTTATAATAATAATATAATAAGTAATATAATTTATATTAATAATTTATTAAAACAGTTAAAGGTCATTAAAGTATACTAAACTAATAAATAATCATGTCACTCACCCAATCTTATAAAGCAACATGGCTAGTGCAGTTATAAGCATAGTAATTTAAATATATCTAAACCTATAAACCTGTATCTAAACAAAATAAAATAATTACCTAAACTTTTGATCATAAAATTATATATATATATATATATATATATATATATATATATATATATATAAGAAAATTTAAATATTACAAATAAACCATTTGAATAATATGTTTTAGAACATAGAAAAAATATAAAGAAAGTAATAAATAATTTTGAATTGTCTAATGTTTAAAAGAAAAGAAAAAAAAAACCCATCATGAAACATTGAAGTAAAGGATAAGCTTACCTTAAAGAATACTAAGCCTAGCACTTTTTATTTAGGTCATAGTATAATACAATAAAACATTTTTGCATTAGAGAATAAAATTAACTACAGTACAATAATTTAAAACAAGAGACTAAAAGTGAAGTCCGGATTACAAGTCAAAAGTTCTAATATTAAAAGCGAGGAAACCCGGGAAGAACCTGGTTTCTTTCATGAGCAGATAATAATGGAAGAAATAAAAACGACGACTGAAGAGTAATTAAATACTAATAATAAGTAATATTCAGAGATTTTCAGATCCTAATGACATCGACACTTAAAATTTGAACGGTGGAAAAAAGGGCAAGAAAAAGGCTTTCGAGAGAAGGAGAAAACCGCTTTTGACTTTTGATGGGAAGAGCACAATGCACTCATGAAAGTTGGAAAAAGCCATAAGTCAGTCAGGGATAAGTCCAAAGGACGAGTCAAGAATATATTTAATAAACTAAATTATAAGAATATATTTAAGAACTAATCTTAAAGATGTCATGGGAGCCAGGCAGAACCTGGATTCCTTAGATTTTCTCCAAACTCTGTAAAGGTATAAAAATTCAAAAGGCAGACGGTGGAACACGTTTTTAAACAAAATTCATCCTTAGTATCTGAAAATGTAAAATTTAAAAACGATGTAAAAGGGCTCAAAAACGCCCAGGAATAAAAAGACAAAAACCACTTTGAGGTTTTGTAGGAGGAGCGCAGTGTACTAAATGGAGATGGTGATGTGCCATTTATGGTTCCAAGCCGAGAAAGGAGCAAACCGACTGGATCACTCTTGAAGGCCCAATCAGACCCGGAGCATATTGAGGTCGAAGAGCTAAAAAATTAAATCACTGAGTAGCTAGATGGGAGAGGAACATTTAAGCTGAAGAGAGGGAATCTGTCGTCAGTACATAAATAAATAAATATTACAAAGTTCGTTGGTCCTGACATTTAAAGGCAATTGACCCAAAAATAGTTTTTGACATAGAAATGGTCTTAGACAAAAAGTCGTGCAGTTCAAAGTTCATGTAATTGCAAATTCACAGTTCAATATTTCATCAGTCGAAATTCATGTAGTTCATAAAGTTCAAAAAAAGGAACTCGAGAAGGCAAACACAGGTCAGAAACACACAGGTAGGCAGGTGCAATCAGTAGAGTTTAAAGTAGTCACAAAAAAAACTGCTCCCAGAATGTCCTCAGCTGCAAAGAAAACTATCAGCTAAAGCAGAAAGTTGAAGGAAAAAGGAGTTGAAGGCACCCAGAGCAGACGATCAATAGGCCATAGCAGGGACGATTCTTGATCAATATCTTGAGTAGGAAACAAATTATATATGATGTGAATGCCGAATGTAGGATGTAAAAGATGTGGTGCCAAACCTTAAAAAACATCAGCAATGGCGAGTTCGCTTAACGTCAACTTCAAACTAGACCAGCTAGGACAGAAGAAGGTCACAGCAGGTACAAAACTGATGAATTCGGCATGAAAGGTGGTAAAGATCTCCTCAAGAAATTTCTGGCATGGCATGACGATAAGGTGTTACTCATTAATAAGTACAAAAATCGAGAAAACACGAATAAAAGAAAGAAGGGAAAACCATAAAGAAAAGGGTCGTGGTCATGATTGGCCATGACCCCATTCGAAAGTCGTATTAACCTTCTAGCTTTCAAGATGTTTCAAAACTTCGCATATAATATAATTTAGGACATGATTTATTTTCTCTTATAAAGGTACATAAATCAAATCTTCCGTCACATTTTTCTTCCGAGAGTATATTCTTATTTCATGGAAGCTCCAAAATAATTTTCACATCATTCACTGAATTTCGACCGCCTTTCGAATATTTTTAATTAGTTTCATATCAGTGGATGCAGATAATGACTCATTTTACTTCATAAATATTCAATCCTAACTAGGCCAGCAGGATCTATCGTTTAGAGGATCTCTATCGTTTCAACTAACAATATATTACATTATTTTCTTGAAAATGGAATTGTCATAAAAGTAATTCCAGCAACTTCAAATCGAGTTTGAAATATGTTTAAATATTAATTATAACATTGGAGACATCAATTCAAGAAATTTAAAGTAGGTTATAATTGTATTTCAAAACTAGAAGAAATCGATGACGCTTGATGATTTGAGAATTATTTCTTAAATCATAAAACATTTTAATGAATTTATATAAAAAATAATTTTCATTGTTTCAATTATTATAAATAAAGTTTATTTTGATTTTTAAGAAGTTTATAATGTTTGTCAAATGCATAAATATAATAATTTAAAGCTGCTTTGAAATTATATTTATTAGTATATTTTTTTACAAATGTACGAAATTGAAATACAGGAAGATATATTTTTTCTTTAACATCATAGTCAGATCATAATCTACATCTATCAAGGTCTGATTTTTTACTTTTATTCCTTTTACTCTTTTTTTTATTAAAAACAGTAATTTTAATTATAAAGGAATCTCTTGTATTTTTGATAAGACAGAAAGGAGAAATGTGTAAGCGTAAACCAACATCATTAATTAACTTCTATAGTTTGATATAAAATTACTTGTATAAATTAAAATTTGTTGGGATGAATGTATATCTTATAAATAATATTTTATTTTTTCATTACAATCTATTTTAAATGTTTCGGTGTACAGTATCGTGTATGATTCTGTTTTATAATTCACAATTAAGGAGTGTTTAATAAATATTTTAATCGAATATTTTTTTTAAGATTATATTTATTTTGGTAGAAATATAGAGCCACATATCTTTAATGTTTGAATGGTTTATTCTACAAAATTTTTAGGGCACCAATTTTTAAAATACGAGATGCGTAATTTTTTGTGTTACTTTTAATTTAACCAATGATTAGAAAGATTATTTTCTTACCTTAAGTATGAAAGGTTTAAAAAATATTATACAATCAATTTGAAATAATGAATGCATTGTTCATTAATTAAACAAACCATGTTTACTTCAGGAAATGTTTCAATGAAATTTATAAACTCCAAGGATTCCTGTAACTCGATAAGAAACATATTACATCTATATACGAGTAGTCTGAGTTCAAAAAAGAGCATAACTTTTATGTTTCTTTAGACACGTTTCTCATAAATAAATTTATCATAAGCCAATATGTGCTCAAACAAGTTAACTCAAAATCTGTTTCAAGAATTCAGAAGTAAAAAAAAAAATCTTTTTCCATTTCATGGAACTGCTTCTATGTATTTTGTGAAGTGGAATACTTTTATTTTATTTTTCGGGCATGTATGTGCGCGTATTTCTACCTTTTTTTCACGCTACTAAGTTATATTGAAACTATATCTTAAAATTCCTGTCCATGTATTTTGGTTACAGAATAAAATGCCTTTCTTGTTATTTTCCAAAAACCTGTATCGGTATTTGACATAGCTTCTAGCTTTATTGAATTGTATAAATTTATTTTACATCAAATAAAAAAAAATTCTTGATTCCAGATGGTAGATGTTTCGTAATGTTGAAATATGTGTATGTGATAAGTATTGTGAATTATTATGGGTACATATTTCCAAAAAATAGCTAAGACGTTTAGTATATGATTAATTAATTTTTTTTTCAGGATTTCTGTTTAAATTTCTGCATTTCTAGCTATTTCTATAGTTTTTTCGACAGTTCACCCTATTAAGTATTTTTGTTTGGATTTAACACATAATGTGATTTTATATATACTTTTGCAATCACATTTTAAAAAAGTGATAATTTTTAAAACTTTTTATTTCTTACGGAAAATTTCTTTAAATAACTTTAAAAAGAACTTGAGAAGTCTTACAGAAACTTATTAGTCTAAATACAATGTTTTCAATACCATATTATATAGTACTTGCAATTTGCTTTAGAAGAATATACTTTACCCACCCGAAGTGCTTAATTATCACTGTCAATCAAGAAAATAGTTTAGTTATTTGTTGTTATATGGAAAATTACGTTCTATGATGCATAGAAATATATAAATTTATTTCTAAATTCAGAATAAGCATTGACATGTAGCATGTGTTATTTTTTTTCGATAAATTCAAATCTTGGTGTAAAAGGTAATTTTTTTCCTATGTATATAACTTTTCCAGTTAATCCTTGAATCATGTAAACATAAACATTCAGTTATTATGAAATAAATCCAAGTTATTGAAAACAGTCTTTCGTTTTCTGTCCATGCAAGCACAGTGAATTCTTTGCTTTGCCATTTACAAGGTCGAGTTCAAATTTATTCCGAATTTCAAATAAACTTTTTTCCCCCTGTGAGGTGTATACCTATACAAATATGTAATTAATTGCATAAATTTCTAGTATTACCAATCGAATATGCTTTAGATTTAAGTAGCATCAATCCAAAGCATTTACCCAATAAACCAAAATTTAATAATTAATGAAATTTAAGTACAGTATGTATAAGATGCTTTGTCATCAAATGTACATACGGAAATATATCATCGAAATATTTACAATTATGTTAAAATGTGGAATTAATTCATTCTATTAAAAATGGGCAGTCAGATTTGTGGCTAATTATAGATGCTTACTTAAAAATGCAATAGAATGAATTTACAAATTGAAGTGATCTAACAAATTGATTGGGTATTTTACTTTTAAAAATAAAGGCATAATACTATCATAAAATAAAAAAAAAATAAATCATGAAATAAAATGGTAATATTAATTAAATGACAAAATTTAACGTCAAGCATTTTCATTAAATATCTCTTTTGAAAAAAAAATTATTGCAATAATTTGGCAAATTTAAAACAAATATACTTTTTTCTAAACTGTTTACTGATATACAAATCATCAATTTTCAAGTAATTGTTGGAATCCAAATACCACCCAATGTTAGTGTAGTAAAATATTCCGAGATTGATTATGTTAAAATAAAATGTACCTTAGAAGAAATGTACTCAAGAAGAAAGGCTTGGAAAAAGAATAATATTGCAGTATATCAATTGTCATCAATTTTTCCCTGTTTCAAAATTATGATGTATACTGTTAAAATTCATTTACATATTATCTATTCAATTGATTAACTTATCCTTTGAATGATGTTAAACAAAAATCACTGTAAATGTTCTTTCTTTTAGGTAAATGGTAACAAATTTCTTACTATTGTTCCTGAAAAACATTACTAAAGAATTAAACTGAGAGAAATATGCATCGTTAAGTTTCAGAATTAATCTTCCGTCATAAATTATGCAATTTTTCTAGTTTTACAGAATTACTTCAACACATTTCGAGGAACTAACTTATTCTAAAATTTAAGAAGTATCATCAGAAAAACAAAAAGCAAAACTCAATTTCCTAAATCTGCTCAAACCTGAAGGAAACAAAATGTTTAATTATTTCACAAATACTTTAACTACACTCTACTTTAAAAGCTACTTTAGATCGAATTCTTTCTGAAATTAAAATTATTCTCACTTCCATAATCATTAAGTACATTAGATACGTTACTAAACTAGTTAGTGAATCACTGAAGATTTATTAAAAAAAATAGAGTATTTAAAACTAATATACTATTATATCTTTTTTTGAAAAATAGTTAGGACATAATAAATTTAAATTTATGGAAATTAATTTTATTCACGCTTCTCATACTTTTAAAATGTTAATTGTTTCCAACTCCTACTTTCTTAAAATTCTAAAATATATTTAATTGGCCGTAAATTTTTTAAGAAAAAAAAAAGGTGAAATATTTATATTTAATTTTTGAAAATCATATCTGCATTTAATAAAATAAATTAGTTTAAAATGAATCGGATTCTCACTGACATTAAAAGAAAGTATTTTGTATTAAGTATTGCAATTTATCAGAAACATTATAGCTCAGATAAGACTATTATGTATATAAAAATAATTTAAACTATATTTGATGCTTATGAGACATTGTTTAATTAGATCAAAATAAAATATTAACAAAATTTTAGAAATAATTATTCAGTTTTTCATCCTCTCTTTTGGTTGCATAATTTTGTTAACACCGACATTTTTCTATACTTTTAAATGCTGTATAATTTTACATAATCAGAGCTCAAAGTATCCAGTTGCTTTTCAGAATATAGATCCCACAATACTGATGATTCAGATTTGAATAGGGTTCATTGATTCAATTTCGATGGTTGTTTTTTCATTTGTAAGTGTTGCACACTGTAACCAATTCTTTTTTAAACCTCTCCTCTATCCCAAATTTCTCCAAAATCACCGGTCTGTTATAATTTAGCACCGCAGATTACTTCAAAAATCCTAATAACTTATTTGAAGTTCGACAAAAAGACTTCTACCACTCTCAATTTAATTAGAATAGAATTTTCTTATCACTCCAAAAATGTCCCTTTTTTAGCTTCGATCCTTTATATTTATAATGATTATTTATCTAATTCAGAGCTAAAGCGGAGTTAGAATTTTCTTCTTTTAAATTTGTTGATTTTCACTTTTCTTTACCTGTTAAGCTTTCATTAAACTCTTAAATCACGGAGTGAATTTATAACTTTAATTAATTCATCTACTGGACCACGCTTTTGAGTCTATCTAGAACTCACACAATTCGATATCAAAAGACGAATTGAAAATTAAAAATTCTGAATTTTAGTGGGAAAGGTATTTTCGAATTTTCAAGGTTAAAAGTTTTCAAATATATTTAGTTGTTTTACACCATATATAATTCTATTTCTTCAGTATCAATTCTAATTCAACTTATAAGAATTTTCATTTGAAGTTCTTAATATATATAAATAAAGAGATCAAATGGAATTTATTTTAGCGTTAAATAGTGTTCATTGAATAAATTAAGAAATGTTGATGTTTTTATCTGTGAAATTTCATAATATGACTAAATATAACTGTTACATGGATTTAAAATAAAAGAGACGCCATTAAATAGAAAAAATAATTTTTTTGAAGACAAATTTATATGATGCTTACTTTTTAAAATTAAAATGATAAAAGTTGTACTTTTAGTATGTTCATATTTGTATACTTATATTTTTGCTAATCCAAATAAAATCACTTTTATAAACAAAAATAATAATGGATGAGTAATTAATAATCCATACCTGTATTTAAATTTTATGTATACTCATTTTAGATACATCGTACATAACGCTTATTGCATATAAAACTTTGAATATTTATAGAATACTTATAAACATAATAATCAGATCACCGAAAATTATTATAATTTGAAAATTTGATTTTAATAAAATTTTTAAGAAATTAAAGTTTTAACGCTTTATATTTCCCATAATTTTTACAAATATATGTGAATTGCCCAAAATTTGTAAATGTTTATTAGAAAAAGAGTACATTCACTGCCAAAAATATAGACCCCATTTTATAATATGAAAAATATCGGTATTATGGATAAAGTAAATTTTGAATTCTAAAACCACGTGTCCCCACCATTATCTTAAAACCACATTTTGAGGAAAAGTAATTGCAAGTGTTTTTATATGACATAGCATGTTTCCTTTAAAATTAAATATTTGGACAATCTACTTATTAAACTTTAAAAAGTAATACATATACAGATTTAGTAAAGCATCAAATAGTTTTTATGAGAAGAACAAATAATAAATGTGAAGGATTTTAAAGTCTCAGTTACCTTAAGTTAATAAATACTTTTTTGAAAAAGTTCTCGCAAACATTACAGGTCTTTTACAAAAGAATTACAGGTCTTTTAAATTTCCTAATTTAATTCTAAATTAGAAATTGAGAATTAAATAAGGAAATTTAACATGTCTTGTAATATTAAATTTTGACATTTTGTAGTTAGAAGAAGCACTTGTAAAGTGTAAAATAAATAATTCAGAGAAATAAATTATCATTTTAGAGGGTTTTTTGATTTGCATATATAAGAATATTTATTCTATGTTGCCATAAAGAGAGATCCTCTCACATCAAAGCAAATATCAAGAAATAAAATAAGAAAAGGTGAAATTGAAAATTATCTGAAATCTGATGAAATAACTAAATATAAAAGAGGTACTAATTCTTTCGGCAAAGGCAAAGCCCAACTTCATTATCTATAAGCAATTTCTGCAACATAATGCGGACCTTTGTACTGATAATAAAGCGAGGAAATGTTTATATATGCGTACCGAGTCTTAATTAAATCCAATAGTCAATCAGAACTGCATTGTAACAATTTATGGTTCAATATCCTTTCCATATAACTCTCCGAATTATTAAATTATCAGTTATGTTAAGCATTATAGGGTCCTAACAGAGAAAGGTATGTGAACGTTATATTAAAGGGAGTTTATATACACATATACACACTTTCATTTATTTATTGCTGTTATTATCATCTTCGTACTTTTCCTACTCCAGAAACCAATGGATGAAAATGATAAAATGATTCTCTTTGAGGTTTTACACACACACACACACACATCCCGCAATAAAGCACTTTTATTAAAAATATATTTGAAAGGAAATTAATGATTATATTAAATTTATGGTTTATAAATCTTAATAACAGGAAAGGGGAATAAAATATCTTTAAAAACCATTTACTTAAGATGTTCTTAAAATTTATAACAAAGCCTGATTAAAATATTTGCATTAAAAGTTTTATAGTATTCTCCAGAACTTTTCTGGAAATAAAAATATCTAATTTGAATTGAAAGCTCTAGTTATTAAAAACATAATCTAATTGCTTTAGAAGCTTAATAAAAAGCAAATAACTTAACAATGTTATGAAAAGAAGCAGAGATTAACCTGAATATTCATAGCATTTATTTCAGGAACAAAAGATTGTAAATGTTTTGATAAATTTTGTTTCTAATGTTCACTCAAATCATGAAAATTAATTTACTGAGAACAACCTTAATGTTTTATGCTCA
>BMAW01121036.1:0-15909 GCA_019974015.1 Nephila pilipes | reverse complement strand
ATTCTTATATATGCAAATCAAAAAACCCTCTAAAATGATAATTTATTTCTCTGAATTATTTATTTTACACTTTACAAGTGCTTCTTCTAACTACAAAATGTCAAAATTTAATATTACAAGACATGTTAAATTTCCTAATTTAATTCTCAATTTCTAATTTAGAATTAAATTAGGAAATTTAACATGTCTTGTAATATTAAATTTTGACATTTTGTAGTTAGAAGAAGCACTTGTAAAGTGTAAAATAAATAATTCAGAGAAATAAATTATCATTTTAGAGGGTTTTTTGATTTGCATATATAAGAATCTTTATTCTATGTTGCCATAAAGAGAGATTCTCTCACATCAAAGCAAATATCAAGAAATAAAATAAGAAAAGGTGAAATTGAAAATTATCTGAAATCTTATGAAATAACTCAATATAAAAGAGGTACTAATTCTTTCGCTAAAGGCAAAGCCCAACTTCATTATCTATAAGCAATTTCTGCAATATAATGCGGACTTTTGTACTGATAATAAAGCGAGGAAATGTTTATATATGCGTACCGAGTCTTAATTAAATCCAATAGTCAATCAGAACTGCATTGTAACAATTTATGGTTCAATATCCTTTCCATATAACTCTCCGAATTATTAAATTATCAGTTATGTTAAGCATTATAGGGTCCTAACAGAGAAAGGTATGTGAACGTTATATTAAAGGGAGTTTATATACACATATACACACTTTCATTTATTTATTGCTGTTATTATCATCTTCGTACTTTTCCTACTCCAGAAACCAATGGATGAAAATGATAAAATGATTCTCTTTGAGGTTTTACACACACACACACACACATCCCGCAATAAAGCACTTTTATTAAAAATATATTTGAAAGGAAATTAATGATTATATTAAATTTATGGTTTATAAATCTTAATAACAGGAAAGGGGAATAAAATATCTTTAAGAACCATTTACTTAAGATGTTCTTAAAATTTATAACAAAGCCTGATTAAAATATTTGCATTAAAAGTTTTATAGTATTCTCCAGAACTTTTCTAGAAAAAAAATATCTAATTTGAATTGAAAGCTCTAGTTATTAAAAACATAATCTAATTGCTTTAGAAGCTTAATAAAAAGCAAATAACTTAACAATGTTATGAAAAGAAGCAGAGATTAACCTGAATATTCATAGCATTTATTTCAGGAACAAAAGATTGTAAATGTTTTGATAAATTTTGTTTCTAATGTTCACTCAAATCATGAAAATTAATTTACTGAGAACAACCTTAATGTTTTATGCTCAGTTTTCTTTTTATTAACTTCCTCAGCATTTTAATACATGTGTCACTAAGTATGAAAATTACGTACTTATATCATTAAGTGAGTGTTATAACCTTTCAGTAAATAAGAAACTAAAATTTAATTTTAAAAAATAAATATTCTAGTATTTACAAAGAAATATTAAGTTATCTGAAATAATTTTACTTGGTATATATATATATATATATATATATATATATATATATATATATATATATATATAATTGAATTTATATTGTAATTGTTTTTATTTAATGTTAAAATAAATATTGGTAAAGAAAACAAATAGTGGATAAATCATTTCTTAAAGCTTAGAAATACTTGAGAAAGGAAAGAAATTCAATATGACCTTTGGAAGTTGCTTAATCTAGTTGTTTAAAAATATTTTTTTACTAAAAATGTTTTTTCTTATATCAGTTGAAAACTACTACAGTAGTTTTCAAAATACCCATGATGTAAAAAAGGTATTAAATTAAATTTTAAATTTTTAGTACAGAATTTATAAAAAATATTGAAATTGATTGCAGTTAACTGTAAAACACCAATACGTCTTTCAGATCATGTATCGATCGTTATACGACTAAAGGCTTCGATAAAATTTGAAATTTATAAAAATAAATATTAAGAAAATCAAAACTCTGTTTTAATTTTTTATTTGTTACCAGAACAATGTAGCATGCACACTACTAAATTGAAAGCTTAAAAAGTAATTACTTTCTATTTTACTATCAGAAACCTCAATAATTAATGTGAAATCTGTATATAAAAATTAATATTAACTTGGTGAAAGCAGTAGTGATAATTCTCTGTTTTTTCACAATTCTTTGTAGTTTCACTTCAATCTTCACTGCATTTGAAGATTGAAGGTCCTTAAACAGATAGTTAGAATGTACTTCAAAATATTTTCGTAACTAGACATAAAAAAGTAATTGAAAGAAAATGATTTTGCTTTTGCTTTCTTTGAACTAATTTATTACATTCAAATAAATACAATTTAGAATAGAGGAGTAATGAAGCAATTTCATAAAATTAACGTTAGGTACAAGCGTTCAAAATGACCGTTAAACGGTAAACGTAACTCTGTATCTTTCTTAGCTTCTGCCATTATATATTATGGAACCAAATGCTAAAAGCGATGTATTATTGTAGATTCTGGAATTTGGCCAGTTTAATGTCAACTTGTAAAAATTATTTCAAAAAACGACAAAGCTTAAAATATTTTTAAATAATTCAGAGTTTGATATCGGTCGTTTTTTTTCTTCTCAGTAGCTTCAATACGTGAAAAGTTACTAAATGTTAAAGTGCTTAAATTTCCAAATTAATTTATTTGTAATGGCAAATATGAGAAACAAATCAGAAAATAAATAATTAATAATAATAAAATTTAAGGATGTCTCGTGCCTTTTATTATATTTAAAGTTTAAAAAAAATCGAAATTTATAGTGAATTATTAAAAAATAAAGCAATGGAAAATTGTGATTTAAACAATATTTACATTCGGTTTTCTCGGTGATAGCTGTCATTTCACAGATAACAGTAATTTTTTTTGTTGTTAATGTTTTTATTTTTATTATGATCACGTACTTAATTGTAAGCCTGAAATATTATTATTCTTATACCAAATGTTAACTATAACTTGTACTAATTATCTATAACTTTAATTCGCACTTTAGTTTTGTTTTGATACGTTGATTTGCGAATCTGAGTGCACATTTTAAATATTTGGTATTATGAAGAAAACTTTTTTTAGAAATAAATTAAGGTGAAGCTGGGTTTTTACTTTCTATATTTGAAAAGTAAGTTCCACTGATTCTGTTAGAAAACTGTCCGGATAAATGATCCTCAAAAATGTTTATGACTAATATTCATTCAATAGGTAAATAAGAATAGAGTGTGTCTCAATCGTAACAACATCTGGAAAATAAATCCAAATAGATACAAATTCATTACTTGTTAAAAATTATTGTAGTTTTTAAAATTGTGGGTGTTTAAAAAATATTATGGTTAGAAATATTCGTACTTACCATGAAAAAGTGTTACGGAAGTATCATAATAACAAAGAAATCCACTGAATGTTTAAATATTGTTTGTTCAATGGAATGGGAGAACTGCATTTTGCTATATTCTTTTAGAAATTAAAAAAAATATATTGAATAAAAGAAGAAAACATTCCTGAAATAAGCATACGTTTTGTATATGTGATGAGAGTAATCAGACAGGTCATGTCATCATGACTACCTTCTTTGTCTCATGAATTTTCCTCCATCAGTAGCTGAAAAAGCCTTACAATATTGTTGTGAATTCTTTGTGAAAGGGATCAAAGAAGTTGAAGAAGTATCGATGAAAAGTACTGCTTTGGAAGAGGTGACACTCATTAACTCATCAGATGCAATTAAGAGGGGGAGGGTGGAACACGTGAAACTTGTGTTTCTTCTTCTCGTGTTGAGGTATGTGCAGTTATAAGAGGGTAGAATTGAAATGGTGGTTGAGGAGGAAATATTATCTTCTTATCGTAAGAGGTAGGATTCCTGGAAACGATAAAAATAGTCACTTGCTTATAAACAGTGAAAACCACAACACAAAAAAGAGTGCTTGAAAAACACCCTGATTCGGCTGGAATGATGGAAAAATGTTGGATTGGTTAGAAAATTTCAGCGGTCAGAAAACAATCGTTTTGTGAGATATTTATCTTACATTGGTGATTTTGATGTAAAAACTGTTTTTAAATTTGTTTTCTTATCTATTACATGTGGTAAAGGCATTCCAGTAACAAAACTATAATGTAGGAGTAGCGTCCAAAGAAAGAACGGGAGCTCGTATGCGAAAATTGACGAAACTGCAAACCCAGTGATGAGAAGGTAATTGGCAAATATAAAAATAATATACAGAAAAAATACAAAATAATTGACTTGATTACTGCGTATAATGGAAATGCGAAATTGAAGGCAAAATAAAGCATTCATTTCAAATTTAAGCTGTTTGTGTGGTATATTTTAATCGTTTTTCAAGTGATGAAAAATGTTGCACAGTTTTTTCCTAAGGCTCTTAATTATTGGTAAAAATACCAAACTAATTTATAAATAGGTTCTAAGAGTGCTTTTAGCTATAAGAATTAACTGTCAAACGCAATAATGGATTCAATAAAGCCATTATTTAAGGATCTATTGTAAACTAAGCTTCTACGTAAGTACTGTAACGTCTGTGGCATATCCACATTCCTCGGCCTTTAATGTTTGTTGGTCGATCTGCCAACTTTGACACTCATGCATCTGGACTGTCCAAGCGACACCTGATATCCAAGATATCAACATTTGGGGATCGTAACTATTTCGGCAGCTTTTGAAGGGATTAGAGAGATTCGCCATCGTAGGAGGTCGATGGAGGTCGTTGGAGGTTCCCACTTTGGATGGACATCTTGGTACCTTCTGTCACATAATTTTGTATAATAGCTGTACATAATCATATTAAATATTTTTAATTTAAAATCAGAATTTACCTATTTCTTAATAACATAATAAATTATCTTCAAACGGTACAGTATCTAAAGGGGGAAATGCAGTAAAATAACAAATACATAAATTCTTTTAGTACAGAAATTATGCCTGAAATCTTTAGTTTTGGTAAAAATGAAGTTAAAATTACTAGAAATGATGCAACTGTCTTTTTTAAGCTAAGGATCTAAAAAGGCTGACTTCAAAGAGACATTTTAATCTCCGAACAAAAAAAGTGCAATAAGTTAAAAATTTTACAAAATTTATAAAAAAATTAACTGTAAAAAAAAGAAAAATTGTACGCGTAAGGCGAATTTAAAAATTTAATATTCCTGAATAATTAATGTGGTTCATTTACACTGTAAGATAAAACAAAATAATTTAATGTTTATTTTAAGTAAAGGGTGCATAACATGCTAATTGCTTAAAAATAACATTTATAAAATTTTCAAATTTATTTTGAAAATGCACCAAATCTCAGATAAGCAAAGGAATTTAATCCCACTTGATTCTCTTTATTGTTAATTATAGATAAAATATTTGTTTTTAATTCATATTAATTTCATGGAGACTTATTGTCTTCAAAACATCACAGTACTTTTAATTCCCTATTAATTGTTATTTCAAGTAACAAAATAACAGATATGTAAAACTGATAAATTTTGTTTCTTTTTAATTTTCTCATAGTCATTTTCTAACATTACACATATTTTCTGGCATCAACAGCATTTGGTAAATATTTTATAGTAGATTCTGGCTATATCAGTACTCAAAATGACGAACTATATTGATTTCTGAATGAAACAATTTTTTTAATTGCAAGTATTTAATGACAATTATTTTTTAAATTTATAATACAAATTTTTAAACTTTTGATCTGCTGTTTTTGATCTGCTGTTTTGATCTTTAAACGATCTGCTGTTGCCTATTTTACTTTATGCCCACGTTTTTCCTTACTTAAAAAAAAACTAATTCCTGTTAAGTTCAATCATCTAATTTAATATGAAATTCATTTATAGTATAGATCGCACCGTTCTGCATTACATGAATTGCAGAAACTATCTGAAGCTAGTCCGTTTTCGTTTCGAATGAAATAACTTTGATTTATGCAGAATAGGACAGACGTAAGTGAACCCCATTCGCTTTCATTACTGCCACTGTGTGCCCCTTTATAATATAACTGGCTCGCTTGCTTGGAGCCTATTGGATTCCGGCGCAGAAATTTTGAATGTTTAATTATTGTTTATTGAAGTGATGTTCTTAAATTTTTTTATAGCACCGACAATAATATAGATCTTATCACAATCAAAGTAATAACTCGCGTCATTTGTTACTTAAAGGGAATGTATTTTGCAAATACATTTCAACAAGTAATTTGTAAATAATAAATAAACTACGGTTCTTAAAATGGTATATTCGTATAAAGTTAGAACGAACGTAATATGTTATCAATGCGATTTATAAGATTAGAGAGGGGAACAACTATTTACAAAAATCGTAGGAAACAGTAGGATAAGGGGAATGAAACAGAAAAAAGTATTGAGAGGGGTACCATGCATATATTTATCAGTTAATTGGAAATTTTTTATATTTTTTTTCCGCAAAAGATATTTTTTTTACATTTTTTTTCGCAAGCATTCATTAACTGTCATCAGTTAAAAAATTCCTAAGCTAAATCATGTTTCAATAAACTCAGTCACATGTTAATTGTTTTCATCACTGAATGAGAGCCTTTATTAATATGTTACTTCTAAAGTTAAAAATAATCTTTCAGAAATGAAATTTTTGATTACATAATCCTATTAAGGTACTATAGAAATATTTAAATCATATATTATAAAAGTCTGTTAACAATTTTAAATTTCATGATTAAATAAAGGACCGAAAGCTTTTGAAAATAAGTATTTTTCATATGAACATTTGAAGAAACTCATTAATCTCCTTATTTCGTATGTTCACAATCGCCAGAAGATTGATATTAGAATTACATTTATAATTTAATTTTTAAATACTTTTCAGAGTTTAATATTTTAAATTTTAAAGTAATAGTTTTATCAGACATTTAATAGCAACAGCCTCTATCTAGTTTTCCTTCCGATAACATTAATTCTTTAAAGACTCCTCGTAATAATTTTTCTCATTTTCGTATGAGTATATTTTACAAGAATACGTCCGATTCATTATTAACAATTCTCTCTATTTCTCTAAATAGACGCATTGATGTAATACTTCCGAATTTTATTATTAAAGATTTATTAAAACAGACTTTCTTTAAAATATCTCTGGAAGTTGAAACAAGTATTAAAATTTAAATCAAAATGCTTAAATAACAACATTTCTCAAGCCTACGAACTGAAAAATGCAGATAATTTTAAAAATGATGAATCTTTCTTTCCAAAAATAACTTTCATATGTTTTGCTAAAATACCTTTAAATTATATCCACATGTTACAATTTAAAACAAATCTTAAGAGTAAAGTCATTTCAAATATCTTGTAAGTAATGGCTTTGGTTTCAAAGCCCTCGATTACTTCATTACGATTTCTAATCTTCTATTTCTTCTAGGTTTTTTTTTTATTTTCCTATGAGCAGTGAATATATGGCTCCGTAACCGAAATAAAACCATGAATATCGGTTTCAACAAATCCCAGTTACACTTTTAGTTTTTAAGACTCGCCATCGTTATGTCTTTCAATGCAAATCTCAAGTCTTATTTATCGCCACCCAGGGTTGCGAACGGAAGAAAGACGTAGGGAAAAACGAATAAGCATCACGTAAGCTTACAGTATGTAGAAAAAACGATCACATTAATTTTAAAGCTACAAACCTTGTCCCTAATTGCTGAGCATTTCCAAAATAAGCATAAAAAAGATTGGAATTGGAGGAACATGTAATTAAAACAAATGATAGGTTGCCTCATCTCAGTTTATTGATCCCATACTAATCGAAATTTGCTATCAAATTTCTGCTCCGACACTTTTTTAAGAATGCAACTTTAATTGGAAATCAATTCGTTTGTCAGAACGAGTTCATTCCGTGGATGGCTGAGATTTTTTTTTGTAGTAAAAGTAATGGTGTGTACCGCACTGATTATTCCAATCGTTTGCTATGAATTATAGTTATTTCTGTATGTATACTCTCTAATAATATAAATATTATTTATGTTTTATACAGAAAACGTCACGAATTCTATGAATGAGAAAGAATCAACTGTCGCAGAAAATATGATAGGTATTAAATTCCATTTGAATAATAAGAAATGAGATTAGATCGTTTTAGATTATAGCTTTACTCTATATCATAAATCCTTATATATAAATACGGGAAAATAATCTTAAATAAATATTCGCCATTTCTTAAAAATGTGTTTATAATTTGATGATGTATTTAATAGAACATAATGTTGTTTACGATAAGACGATAAGATGTTGACGGTGTAGGAAAACATACATTTTGGGTTTTCATTCTATGAGTATGGCTTTGTAAAACATATAAAAACTGTCAATTTTAACAGCAAAAATCAATACACAAAAGAAACTAGTAATAATTTAATAAAAAACATATTTACATATTTCTTTTTTCTGTGAAAAATATTTGATACTGGAAAATCAAATACACTTCATCATGACTTATTTTTTTCTTTCTCAATCAACAAAATATTGACTCTTCATGTTGTAGAACTTAATAATAGCTTTCGGAAATTCTTTTAATGACTTTTCTCCGTTTAATAATAGCTATATGTCCTACTCGCTCTAAATATCTTTTTCCTTAAAGTATACTCTAAACTGATATGCTATATATAACCTATGTTGAACATATAAAAAGTGACCTATAGCATAAACGCTTTCCTATTTAATGTATATCCCTTGATGTGTTGAATCTATTTCACCTAAGGTAGTAGAAAAATGTAATTTTTGCTTTAATCTCGTCATTTATTCATTTATTATAAGTTCTTATCTCGTTTTATGTAGCCAAGGTATGCTAGGTAATATTTACTGTCCTATTGGAAATTGTGAAACTAATTTAATTTTAAAAAATGTGAGGTAAATAAAGGTACTAAATATAATTTAATTAAATAAAATATGATATTATAACATATTTATTATAATTAAATATCCCATCATATAACAAATTAATTATATCTCAATCATAAATTCACTTCATTAATATCTAAGAAACTACATAATTAAAGAAATCATTAAAAAGAAAGTAAAATTAATACAACTCATATAAATAACATTGTAATTAAAGTATTACTGTTATATGTAAATATTAAAATTCTTTTATGCATATTAAGAATTTGAACGTTACTGGGAGGCTAGAGACATGTTGGGTTAATGAGCTTTGTTGTAACATTTCTTGTTCTTATTTTTTGTTTTCTTCCCTGGTAATTGCATTGTGATTTTTTTGTCTTTCTTTTTTTTGCAGTAACTGTTTATATTCTGTAATTAGAAATAAAAAAAAGTAGGAGGAATTTTAATAAATTAAATCTATTACTAAAATATCGACAGTATGTTTGAAGCAAGAGGAAAAAGAATAATTATGAAAAGGTTTCTTATTTTGAATGTAAAGAAAATAATTATTTACATATATCTTCATTCTTTAAATCTTATATTTTAGTTATCTGTAATTTTAAAAATGAGTATAACTCATATCAGGATTAAGAGAGGGAGAAATCAGATTTCATTAATAATTTCCATTCATCGTATTAATTACATTGGAATTATCTTAATTTGGTTACACTTTCCCTCAGTTTCTGCAACAGAGAAGAAAAACATTTCATAATTCTGAAGGGAAAATAGGCTTAGGTTAAGAAGTGCGCGATTTGACATTTTTGTGAAATAAGCTTGTTTTTATTCAAAACATATTTTTAGAAATTTCATAACATAATATTTATTTAACAAGTAACAATCTTTTTCTGATACCCTAAAGCAGTTCACTAAATTTTTATCTTAAGTTTTTTGTATATTTCATATACTTAGCTATATGGTTGACTATATGGATTTTTGTACACTTAAACTATATCGTTGAGAAAAACAGGATAGTTCTTACAAACTATTTAAAACTCATACTTTAAAAATAATTTAATAATGTATTGAATGCTTATTCAAAACGAAGCAAAATAATACGGTTATTTAACATACACGAAACATGAAATGAATAATGTAACTTAGGAAATGATAAAACAATTTGAATTGTCTTAGAAATTAATTTCTTTTAACAGCTACAGCTTCATTGATGTTGATACTGAAGAAAGTGAAGAAAAGTAAAACTTAAAACTACATAATATTGCCCTAAACACTCATTGTCTTTATTAAAACATGTTGAGCATTAATATATTGCCTTTTTAAACTCATGGATGTTTTTAGAAAAAATGTTCAACAGATGCCATCTACATGCCAATAGTTCAATAAATATTTTCAAAAATGTTTTATGATGCATCCTAATAAATTATTTTACATAATTACTTACATTTAATTTTTTATAAATTTATTCCCTTAATTGTTCACGTTCAATAGTGTAAATTCATTATGTTAATTGTTTATAATCAGTTTATAAATATTTTTTCTTAATTTTTACGTTTAGATTTATAAATCTATTTCATTTAACAATTTTATTTCACCCTTTATTGATGTAAAACTATATTAATATAATAAGATATAAAACATAAATTTTATTCAAAAATAAGTATTAAAATAACTGAGTGTTTAAAATTATAACCTATTTTTTTAATTATTTGGGAATTATTGTAATTTTAAAAAGCTAGATTAACAATTTTAGGTAAATTAAAGAATTTAAATAATTAAAATTAAAATATATTTTAATAGCTTACTTAATTAGTCTAGTAAATGTAAATAAATACTTAAAGGCTTGGAATGAGGAATACAATTTCTTGCTATAATCGTTTCTATTACAAATAAAAATGATTTAAACAATGTAATTATTTGCAAAGCAATACATAAATAATTTTGTAAACTATTTGAAAAATAATTTTGAATTATTTAAAAGAAATTTACCATTGTAATTATATTTAAATATTCATAAAGTAATTTATTCAATATTTTACTCCAAGCAGTACAACGTAAAATTCTAAAAATACTTTCTATAAGTATTTTTATTCCATATTTTTCTTCTGTAATCTACATTGAAACTACAGTTCTTGTCTTTTTTGAAGATTGTGAAGAAAATAAATGTTCAAGACGGTTAAGGATCGTTTTATTCTATCCATTTGTAAACATACATTAATTTAGATTCTTTTACTTATGAAATTAATTTTCATACTATTATTAAACTATAGTGCATACGATTTTTAATGGAATTGTTGAATCGTTTTTTAACATCTTATTGGATAGAAATTTAGTACTTCAACTACAAAGAAAATATTTTGCTTTATTTATTTATTTAAGTCAAATAAATAAATAAAGCAAAAGACATTTATATGCAAAGGAGTATTTTAATCTTTATTAATTAGTTAATAGAAAATTTCTAATGTAAGTTAAATTTAAATTTAATAGTTCATTTCAAATTATATTTAAATTTCGAACTTAGCTAAATTGTATTTATCATTTTATGCATAGGTTCAGGAATAAATATTGTTAACGTGTCTAGGACTTTTGGACACAATTGATAATTATTTTCAAGTATTTCATAGTTTATTTTAAAATTTTAATAAAAATTTTATTCCATTGGTTCTCTTTGAACTAGAGTTTCATTAATTTACGTTATTTGAATTAAAATTAGTCTTAATTGACAAACGAAAACTATGAATTATAATTCCACATTACAGCAAATGAAATGTGTATTGTATTAAAATCTATGAGAACAGACATTTAACACTTCCTTTTCCTTTGGATATGAATAAGCGTAAAATGTGAAAAGGAGAAAAGTTCAAAACATGAGAAAACTTTTAAGAATACGAGACTTCTTATTTATGCATATTATTATAGACATACTTCAGTCTCCCATGTTAGCTTTCTATTCGCAAATAATCTAAGATCACTTCAAAGGCAGGAAACAAGCTTGAGATTTTCTGTTACATCTCAAGTATACCAAAAATCTATAGAGTAAAAAGAAATTGAAATATGTTTTTTGATTTAAGTTAAATTTAAAATAATTTATTTTCATCAAATATTGAGAATATATTTCTTTTTTCTAATTAAACACAGGATAATGAAACAATCGATATCACAAAGTATCGAAATATCTATTTTCACAATAAAATATTGTAAATTTTGACAATTGAATTAGAAATTTCAGCAAATTTAAAAATAATAACGAATATTTTTTTAGAATCAAATACTGTAAAAATTTGCAGAAGTAAATAAATTATATAAATGGCAGTTTTTATTATATTTTCAGTAGTTCATTTAAAAACACATATAAGTTTTATCAATTCAATTTTTTTGAAGTTTATCTAAATTTCCTCTTATATTTACCATTTATTACAGGTGTTTTGATATTGTTTCTCTAATCTTTTCCTTCATACTTTAGGAGCTCGTTACAAAAGTAAAACGCAAAAATGGTAAAGAAAATAGATTTGTATTGATCCTTAAGAACAATTTTAATGAAATCGAGGAGAAATGATCAAGAACTGTAATTTTTGTACAATTATCCAAAATTTCATTTAAGTTTAGAATAGTGAAATATTCTTACAGTGACTATATTAAAAATTTTATAAATTTTCACAATTCTTCGTATTCAATTTTACACTGGGTTACACTACATCTCTTTGAATGTTTAGTAAGAATATATAGTTTCTTTCTATAACATTATAGAGTAATACAGATATTTTTGTGGTATACACTCCGTATTTCTTTGTTATAAATGTGTGATTTCATATTATTTAAAGATTTTATATGGAATAAAAGTCATTTTTAAATAAAATATGAAAAGAAATATAAATTGCATAAAAAAACTACAACAAGATAGAAATCGATTACCACTAAAATATACTAGAATACTATCATTTTAAAAAGAAGTAGTTTAAAGATTTCGAGACAGGTTTCGAAATAAAGGCATTCTCGTAAAATTCTAAATTTTTACGTTATTTAACCACAATTTT
The DNA here is from genome assembly GCA_019974015.1 of Nephila pilipes. Taxonomy (NCBI): domain Eukaryota; kingdom Metazoa; phylum Arthropoda; class Arachnida; order Araneae; family Nephilidae; genus Nephila; species Nephila pilipes. The sequence goes on along the minus strand of BMAW01121036.1, from coordinate 3,047 downwards.
TGTTTCCTTTTCATTGAATTCTGATGACATGTAAATTTCTATAATACATTGATTCATGGATTAAAATATACTAATATTTATGCCACTTTTATTTTAATCTGATATAAAAGTCTTTTTTTTGAAAATTAAAATCATTATTGCAGAAAATAATCACGAAAATTTATACAAACAAATACACACTTAAACAATAGTCTTCAAATAAAAATAAAAAGATTTTCGATGCTATTTCCCGTTCAATTTATATTCTTTACGAATGCATTGAAATACATATGAAAACATATATTTGTAAGGTTTAACCATATGCACGTCAATTTCAATACCATTTAGTAGAAAATACACAAAGAATCATGGCTCAAATTTATATATTATTTGAACAGTTTTATACATTTATACAAGTTTGTACATGGATATTTGTACACATTTATAGGATATATATGAATATTCACATACTTATTAGAACATGAATACTTTTACTTGATAAGGCTAAATAAAAAAAAACCTATAACATTTCATATAAAAATAATTAAGAAAAATTCATCTTTTATTAAAAAAAAGGTATTAGTTGCTTTGAAATCAATAGTTACATGCCATTAGAATCATATATTATGAAGTCCTGATCACTTGTTCATTCTTTAATGGTAACAATAATAAAATTAATTAGTAATGACTTTATTTAAAAACACAATTCGTCATATTCTTACTCAGAATGTGCTTTGTAAATGAAAGACGAAAGTCACATTTCAGATAAAATAAATAAAGGTTCATCTACATGAACTTACTTAATGAAGAAGGAAATCTGTTTACCATGCATCTTCTCGAAACCCTTCGATTATTAGCAATCCGGTGATACCTTTTTAGACTTATCATAATTTCAGTAAGAAATTTAAAATAGAATTGCTAGAACCATGGCATTCATTTTCCGGAATGCTAGAAAGATGATTGGTCTGCGGAAATCAAGGCTCATTCAATCTACGGAAATCTAGCTCATCTTAGAGCCCATAAATGGTCTCGTAAGAAAGATACATAACCTTAAATATATATATATATATATATATATGATATAATGAAATCATTTCCATATGATATTATTTGCAGGATTAAACTGTATCCAAATATCAGATGTTTGCAAATCCCAATGGCGAATTAACTATCTTAATATTCGAATATTTTTTGCTGTTCATTACTATCTAGAAGAAGCATACTATTGGAAGTATGGTGAATTAGTGTTATGTGGAAGCATGGCGAGTTTTGTTTGAATGTTATTTTTACCATACTAGTGAGATTCTAATAAATAGCAGTTTTAAACGTGGTGACATTTCCATTGTTAAAAGTTATACGATTCCTTCTCAATTGTTTATTTTTCAATTATGAAACAATACTGGTTATAAAAAAGAGAACAAAAGAATAAGCTAGCCATGATATAAATTAGAACAACTATAACTGTACCATATCATTATGACTATATAAGTTTTTAATATATACATATTACTGAATTTCTTTTCATGAGAAAGATCAGAATCATAATCATTAATATAATAAGCTTTTGCTGAAGTCGTATAAGAGTAAAAAAATTAATTTATCATAAAAATATGTGAGTTCTTTATATAGAAAATATTCGAAAATTCTTTATTCTTAAAATATAATCAATAAACATATCTAAGAATGTTTTAAGCAGACTAAAATTTAAGAACGGCATAAAATACATAAACTTAGAGAAGGAAAATAATTATAAGCAAATTTGGGTAATCTTTAAGAAGTGTATTAAAAGAAACTGATTACAGGAAAAGAAAAGTAATTTAGAGAAAGATATATGTTATTTCTGGAAAGAACAATTCTTAGTTTAGTTACTGAAACCAATTCTAGTTCAACAATTGTAATTTAAGATAAATGTAATAAGCTGAGTCATTTAGAAGCAGCTATAACTAATGTTCCTCTTTAGTAAAATTCTCCTTGACTTCATTACCCTTGCTAAACTTATATTTTCTTCTTATACAAAGCAAAAAATATAAAGTTAAAATCTCCCACAAATATCGGATTTCAACAAATTCTAGTAATAATTTTTATTTCAAAATACGCCATCCTTGCGTTTTCACATTTATTTTTTGAAAAAATGATGATAAGAACAGAAGTAAAATGAAATAAGTAATACAAAAGTGAGTCTCAGAGGAAAATCCTGGATAAAATGGAAAGCAATTGAATCAATCTCTGCCCTAATTGCCAAGCGTTTTCAAATTTAACAAAAAAGTTTTCAGTAGGACTAAACATGACATCAAAGCTTATCATAAGCAGCATATTTCTTATGGGAAAAACTTTAATTAAAACTAATTAGAGACAATGTAATAATATATTATTACTTATTAAATTTTTCAATAAGGAAATGCAATAAGAATTTATTGGAACATTAACACCTTACATTTGTTTCATAATTTTGTGCAAAAAAACTTTCTAAAATTTTCGTTATAACAATGTTTTCTATTAATGAGAGCTCTAATTTAAAAATGCAAAGAAAAAGAATATAGAGAGTCATTTATGAAAATATTTTAATACTTAATCTAAAAAGAAATTTTTAAATAAATACATAAGAAAATTTAAAAAATTAAGAAAATAAAATAAATTAATAAATAAAATTTGAATTTACGAAAAATTTAAAAATTAAAATAAATAAATAAATAAACATAAACAAAATATAAAATATTAGGGGTAAAATGTAGAAGAAACAACTGAAAATGTAAACAAAATCAAAGAAAATATTTTATAAAGTTATCAAAAATATCAAAAATTTTAACAAAAGAATCCGACTACCAATTTTAGTTTTTTATATTTTAAGTTTCTCTTTACATAAATATAAATAAAAATTACATGGATCATCATTTTTTTACATGTATTAAAGAAACTATTTAAATTATTTTTAATATTTGAAGGCATATCAATTTCATGTTTCTCAGTAAAAAAAACATATAATTTTCTTAAAAAAATATTTAAACTTCACTTGCTATTAAAGAAAGGAATTTTATTAATAAGGGAAAATAAAGTTATCTTTTTGTCAC
>BMAW01121025.1:0-16107 GCA_019974015.1 Nephila pilipes | reverse complement strand
CCTCCACCAATAATGCTCAAAATCAACAATTACAAACACCAACTTAGAGCTATTCACCAGGTCATCCCAGATTTACGTACCAAACTCTCTGGAGAATATATCAAACTTTACGTTGATACTCCAGAAGAATACAGATCACTCGTACATTACTTGTCCACTAGAGCCGAGTACGAGTATTATGTAATTCGTCCGGTTCAGCAAAGACCGGTTAAAGCCATAATAAAAGGACTTCCTCGAGAAACCGAGCCAGATGACATCAAAGAGGAACTGCAAGAATTTGGATTTAACCCAATTCGAGTAGTACAACTGACGAACCGAAGGACAAAAATGCCTCCGGTATACCTCGCAACACTCCCTCGAACACAAGAAGCAGAAAAAATCTTTGAACTCACCAAGATCTGCTACATGAATGTGAAAATAGAAGGTTACAGGGGAAGCGGAAAAGTTACCCAATGCTACCGGTGTAACTATTTCCACCACTCGGCTGAAAACTGCCATATCAACCCAAGATGCCTAAAATGCTCAGAGACTCACCTCACCAGAGACTGCCCTATTAAAGAAAAAATCTCAAACCCGGAGTGCATAAACTGCGATCACAAGGGACACCTAGCCTCCTACGGAGGATGTGAAAAACTCCCCAAGCCTCCTAAGAAGCATAATTTAATCACTAAAGGCCAAAACATGGTAAAAGAAAATTTCACGTTTGCAAATGCCGTACCTAAAAAACAACAGATGGCGCCACAGGATGAAGAAATAAACCAACCCCACAAACCCGAGAAAACAACCTCCAACTCTAACAAACATCAACTAAACAATAGAAACAAAGCAATTAACCTCGTCAACAAACACATCCAACAAAAGAATAAAAAACAAACAGAAGAAGAAGATGATGAAACCCCAGACCTGCTTCAAGCAATAGAGATGTTTCAAGCCCTAACCGAAATCTTTAAACAACTTCCTGGACTTCTTAAGAATCTCCCCAAAATCAAGGCAGCAAAAGGCAAAACAAATAAAACATATGCTCTAATCGAAGCTCTAATGGACAGTAATGAATAATCACACCAGCCAAATAACAATAAATGCACGGAATAATAGATACAATTTCTTTGGCCTCAGCCTATGCTCATGGAATGCGAACGGTTTAAAATCTCGTATTGTTGAGTTGCGAGATTTTGTACAGAAGCACGCCCCTGACCTAATTATGATTCAAGAAACACACCTGAGACCACGCAACACTGTACACCTCCCAAACTACACTGCCTACAGAGACGATAGGCACACACAAGAAATCGCATCTGGAGGAACAATGATCTTCATCAAAAATTCACTCACACACCATCGCCTAACTACCCCACCACTCCAACACACTGAAGCTACTATTGTTATTCTCACCCCTCCAAACCACTCAGCAGTCACCCTCGTCTCCATATACATACCACCTTCTTCACACTACTCCAATTTTACACAAGATCTTGACACCATCTTTAAATTAAATAACAATTGTGTCATAATAGGTGATTTCAACGCGAAACACCAAACATGGAACGCACACACAAATACACCTAGAGGGGTAAACTTACATAATTACAATTAACCAACACGACATTACACTTGCATTCCCACCCACCCCCACACGCTTCAGTAACAACACAGCCACCACCATCGATTTCGCACTCATCAAAAATTTTAATTACAAACACACCATCACCTCCATACCTGAATTATCATCAGATCATAACCCAATAATCTTAGAATTTAATTTTACACTTACTCACCACATCAATAAAAGAGCTATTTCAACAAATTGGAAACTTTTTCAACACGAAATTAATAAAAACATAAACTTTATTGATTACACAAGCATAAACAATAGCACTCAACTTGAACAAAAAATAACTGATCTCTCAAACAGCATCATTACAGCACATCAAAAAGCCTCCACACCCATTAACACCACTAACGAAAGATACACACCACCCAACATTAAACAACTCATAAAAATTCGTAACAAAACGAAAAAATTATTCCAAAGAACTTTAGACCCAGCCATTAAAACACAAGTCAACAGAATACAAAACCTAATTAAAAAAGAAATACATAATTTTACACAAAATAGCTGGACACAAACACTACAAACACTCAACACACACGATAAATCAATCTGGAAAATGACCAAATCATTCAAAAATAAAAGAAGTAATATTCCCCCACTAATAGACAACAATAACACTATAGACTCAGATATTGATAAATCCAATCTATTAGCAAGCACACTTTCACATAATTTCACTGAAAGCAAACGTCCAAATAACTACAAAACAGATATAGATCACAAAGTACACACAACCCTCCAAAACTTTTTTAACAACCCCCCTCCGCACCCACCCACAGAAACAGTTTGGCCAAATGAAATCACAACTTATATTAAAAACATAGCTATTAACAAAGCTCCAGGCAAAGACATTATCACAAATAAAATGCTCAAAAATTTTTTCCTATTAACCTATATAATTAACTTAATATTAAAACTCCAACACTTTCCAAATAACTGGAAAACCTCCGTAATCTTTCCTATCCTTAAACCGGGGAAAAATCCCCGCCTACCTGATAGCTACCGACCAATAGCATTGCTCTCTTCTCTAAGCAAACTAACAGAATCTGTCATACTAAAAAGAATCAACAATCACTTCGACACATCCGATATTCGCAACCCTAACCAATACGGCTTCACTAAAAATCTCTCCACCTCCCACCCTCTAATCAAACTAACAGAGCACATCTCATCTGGATTAGAACACAGAAAATCAACAGGCGCGGTTTTTCTCGACATACAAAAAGCCTTCGACCGCGTCTGGATAGAAGGACTCACATACAAACTTATACACTACAAATTCCCCACACCACTAATTAATTTAATTTACTCCTATCTCAGTAATAGAAACTACCAGGTTAAAATTAATGACACATTATCAAACACACACTTCACTAAATATGGAGTAGTGCAAGGATCATTAATCGGTCCAATTTTATACAATCTATACTTAAATGACATCCCACAATATAGCTTAACTATTTTAAACATGTACGCAGACGACACAGCCATACTCGCAAAATACAAAAACATCAAAACAGTCACATTCGCACTTAATAAACACCTCCAACTACTAGAAACTTACTACAACGACTGGAAAATCAAGATTAATGTCGAAAAATCGGCAGCAATCTTATTTTCCAGAAAAAGAATCATAAACACCCTACCTTCTACAAAACACATATCCCGTGGTCTCAAAAAACCAAATATCTCGGAGTTATACTCGATAAAACACTCACATGGAAACCACACATTACATATGCGCGTGAAAAATTCCGGAAAGCTAAATGTAGTATTTTCCCCCTAATCTGCCGGGATTCCAAAATGAATATCAAAAATAAGTTGCTTCTGTACACCGCCGTTCTCAGGCCAATACTCACATATGCATGTCCCATTTGGTCGTATGCGGCAAAATGTAATATTAATCTTCTCGAATCTACTCAAAACTCAACACTATGTATGATAACCAAATCTAGATGGTATATAAGAAATAACGAAATTTTAAAAGCTACCAAAATTCCAACCTTTAGAAAGCACATACAAAAAATAGCCAAAAAATTTTTCTCAACACTGAACCTAACTAATAATTACAACATGATCAATCTTGAAAACTACACTCCTCGCGAAAACACAAAAAGACCCAGAACTGTATTACTAGACTCCTACAACCCACCTTAATTATTATCACTCCTTAAATTATTTAAAGTCTTAAATTTTTACTCTAAAACATGCTATTAACTTATTAACTTCATTCACAAGCCGTATACGCCCTCCAAACTAAACACACCCATATCACAAACACGACAGCCAAGGGCAGCCAATTGGAAGCTCACCTCCGTAATCTATAAACCAACCAGAGACAAGACACTCAGCGCCTCCCCTGACCGAAACCTATACCTCCAAAGTGCCTACTTTAGCAGACCAAGCTGACAGCCAATCAGAGCCCAGCAACTGAACACTCACTTGCAGAAAGTCCAAACTCCATCCAAAGCCAAGTTTTGCATCACAATACCGACCCGAGCTTGAGGGCCGCTCCGCGGCCTATGTGCTCGATACAATTTCCAATGTATAATCTCGTTCCTCTCGTGAAACTGGTTTTCTGCGGACGGCGGGATTTTTCATCGCGTGCTGTATACAACGGCGACTTTTTCTCCCTTCGACGGCTGCGACGCCTGCTTGATCGGATATGTAATCGAGTTCCATCGATTTGTTTTTGGACTTTTGCTGATTAACTTTGATTCATACAAACTTGTTAGTGACTTTTCCAACATTCTAAATCATTATTTTTAGATTGTTCATCTTAAAATTCTACGCATTGTAGAAAACTTACTTGTGTTTCCCACGTGCTACTGCACGTGTTAATTTGGATTACCCTCGACTTTTTGGACTACCATCATGGATACATCAAACTCATCAGAGGTAAGTGGCCTTTCTGTTATTAACCTGTGTGATTATCTGGAGAATCTGATTCATAATTACACCAAACAAAACTCAGACGAACTAGACATGCAATTAGTAAATGAGACCCAACACATTATCATTCGATGTGCGCGCAAATCTAACAAGCTCCTTTCAGATGAGCTTAAATACTATTTGAAGCAAATCCTTGAAAATGTTAGACAGAAACCTACATCCCCTCTCCCCCCCTCCATCTCAGAGTAATAGTAACAGAAAAACTAAAAAGAATAAGAGAAATTTAGCCTCACCCATAATGGAAAATTCTGAACCCAAAAAATCAAAACAAGTAACTAACTCAGATTTATCGGATGTCGAATCCATGCACTCCGCTTCCTCCTCTTCCGAAGAAGAAAGCGAAATAGAAACAAAAACCTCCACTAAGCCCGAAACCGCTCAAACTGAAGAAAATAATGATAGTGACACTGAAAATAACAATGGCTTCACTGTTGTTACCAGGAAAAAAAGAGTTCCGCCAATAATTACCGATGAGAGTATGAACACTCCCGAGCTTCTGAAAGAGCTAAGTGAAAAAACCGGCAACAAGGTGCTAGGAAGATTCATAAACGGGAAGTTGAAAGTTTTCCCTGAATCACCCAACGACCATAGAATCATTCAAAACTACATCTCGGTAAAAAAGCTTAAATCCCACACATTCGAAATGAAACACCAAAAAATGTTGAAAGTCGCGATTCGCGGTTTACCCTCGGACTATGACACTAATGAGATAGTTAGTGAATTAAAATATTTTGGATTCAACCCTGATCATGTATCAGTTCTCAAAAGTAAAAAAATAATACCAACATGCCACTTTTTCTTGTTGTCTTAAAAAAATCTGAAGAAACTCAGGATATTTTTAACATTTCAAATATTGGTTATTTTAAAGTAAAAATAGAAGCTTTGAAGAAAAATACCATGCCTGCGCAATGTTATCGCTGCCAGGAATTCTACCACCACAGCCGGTTCTGCAACCGCACTCCTAAGTGCCTCAAATGTGCTGGCAGCCACATCACTCGAGACTGCACCAAAACGATGCAAACCCCTGCCAAGTGCGCTCTCTGCGGAGGTCCACACCCCGCCAACTTCTCCGGATGTGCTAAAAATCCATTAAACTTCAAAGCCGCAAAACCACCAACCATAAATGTTTGGGAAGAACGAAAAAAGCAATTTCAAACTAAAAACGCCCCCCAACCTCAAGCCATTCCTCAACAACCTACCCAAAACAATAGCTCAACAGAGGCTCCTCTTGTAAATACGATGACCCAACTACTAAGTCAAATGGGCACCATGCTCCAAATCATTCAAAGCCAGCTGTTAACCACTAAGTAATGTCTATTACACCAAACTGTAATAATCCTTTACTCCGCATCTACAGCTGGAATGCAAATGGACTAAAAAAGCACATAGATGAACTAAAAAATGCAATAGCTAAACACGACCCGGATATCATTGGTATCCAAGAAACGCATCTTCGGCCTTCTGATACTATTAAAATACCCAACTACTCCTGCCATAGAAGTGACCGTCTTACCCACAGGGGAGGCGGCACTGCTCTTTTTTTATTAAAAACTCAATTAAGCACTTCCCAATCATCATTAACACCCAAACGTTTCAAAATACCACCATTAATATCTGCCTGCAAAATAACTCTTTCATCACGGCCTCCAGCATTTACAGACCTCCACACGGAACCATAAACACTATCGACTTTGATTCTATCCTCGTCCCAAACCATAAAGTTATAATATTTGGAGATTTCAACGCTAAATACCCCTGTTGGAACCCAGGAAGAGCAAACAGAAATGGTACTGTAATCTGCAATTGGGTGGCGGCTTCGGCTCTCGACATCATTGCTCCTGACCATCCTACGCATTTCCCGCATAGAGGATCAAACTCCATCCTTGATTTTGCCGTTGCAAAAAATCTCAGACACTCTAACGTCACTAGCATAAATGAATTAAGTAGTGATCATAATCCCATCATCATCGATCTTCTTCTAAACAATATCCTCCCTCCTGATCTTAGAACTCATAAATCAACGAATTGGCTTAAATTCCAAGAAATTATACATCACACCATGCCTGGAAATCCCAAGATTGAACACAATGAAATAGAAGACACTATCAAGGACTTCAACTCCAAAATTATTTATGCAATCAACTGTTCTTCCACTACAAGAGTGATTAACACCCCCACCTCAGACTCCCTCTTCATATCAGGAATCTCATCAAAACTAAAAACAGGTTCAGAAAACTCTGGAATCAGACTCGTTACCGCCCCTACAAAGGGAAGTAAACTCCTTAATTAGACAAATACGCATCTTAATTAATGATCACAAAAATAGAAGCTGGAAAATCCTACTTGATAATCTCAGCCCCGAGGGTAATTCTTTGTTTAACTTGAACAGAATTATCACTCGTAAAGCTTACAATTTTCCACCCCTCAGTGGCCCGAGTGGAATGGCTTACTCTGATTTTGAGAAAGCGGAAGCTTTCAAAGATACCCTGGAAGCTACATTCCAAGAAAACGCTTTTCCGTATTCGGACGAAAAAATAGAAGAAGTGGAAAGAGTCGTCTCTGATTTCCTAGAAAATGATCAAACACTCTCCAACATCCCCCCCTTGGCCACCCCAAACGAAATTAAACAAATAATCAAAAATCTTGTAAATAAGAAAACTCCAGGTCCAGATACTATTCCTAATATTGCTCTTAAATATCTTCCGGACAAGGCAATCACCAATCTGACTAAAATCATTCACAAGTGTCTCATAGCAAATTACTTCCCTAAAAAATGGAAACAAGCTACAATTTTTATGATCCCAAAACCAAATCAAGATCATAAATTCACTCAAAATTACCGGCCAATCAGTCTTCTAAGCTCCTCTGCAAAAATTTATGAAAAAATCTTACTAAATAGAATCAAAATCCATAGCAACATTGAAAACTGCATCCCCCCAGAACAGTGTGGATTTCGAGAGGGCCATTCTACTATCCACCAACTAACCAGAGTGACCAACATTATTTATGAAGGTTTCACCCATAATCTATTTACTATTGGCATTTTCTTGGATGTTAAAAGAGCATTCGACAGAATGTGGCACGATGGGTTGATTTATAAAATGATCAACTTCAAATTTCCTTTCTATCTTATCAATATCATCAACAGTTTTCTCCACGACAGATCATTCAACGTAAAAATTAAAAATAGTTATTCAAATAATGGAACAATGGCTGCTGGCTGCGCTCAGGGGTCGATTTTAAGTCCTTTTTTATATAATCTCTTTACCTCTGACTTTCCACACAATGCCGCTGTCAGTGTGTGTCTGTTCGCCGATGACTCTGCTGTGTAAGCTCGGGGGGCTAACTTAAAATATACCATCAAAGCTCTCCAAAATTATCTCAACATCTTAGAACTTTAATTAACGGACTGGAGGATAGCAATCAACGTCGATAAGACTCAAGCAATAATCTTCAAAAAGTATAGCACAATAAACCCCAACATTAATCTAAATCTTTTTGAGGAAGAGATAAACTGGGTCTCGGTAGTACGCTACCTTGGACTTCAGTTAGACTCGAAACTCACATATAATCAGCATATCAAATTCCTGACTGAAAAATTTTGGAATAAAATTCATTTATGTATTTCACTCATAGGCAGAAACTCTCCTCTCTCATTAAATAATAAAGTCTTACTATATAAATAGATCCTTCGCCCAGTCATCACCTACGCCGCCTCTGTTTGGGGTTCGGCCACACAAACTCACATGAAAAAGGTTCAAACCATGCAAAACAAAATTCTCAGAATAATGACAAATTCCCCCTGGTATATAAGAAACAATGTAATCCACAATGATCTTCAAATTGAACCAATTGCTTCATATATCACTAAGCTCTCTCGAAATCTCTTCACCTCCATTCTCCATCACAATAATCCAATTATTAAGGCTCAAATTCTTTTTACCAACCCCCACTCCAAATTCAATTTCGCATGTAAAACTACTAAATGGTCCCTCCCACTTAAACCCCCATAACTTTTTTCATTTTTCACAATTATTAGACCTTCATTATGCAAGATTTTGGTACATTTAACTTTGTTTAATATCCTCTAATCACACGGCGTTGATACTGCAAAGTGTCACTGGTACTCTTGATGTTTCTTTTTTTTAGTCCAATCGCCCTTAGGCGTCTTCTACATTGTTTCTTACGACCCACTATATCCATCAATTTGAGCAAAAGCGATGACTCGCTGATGCTCGTCAGTTTTTCTTATGTCTGTCTACTTAGACAAAGTACAAAGTAGATTGTTTGGTCAGGCTAGTACGGAAAGTACGTACCAGTTCTGCCGTCCATGATGGGTACTTTTGCCGGTGACCTTTCTGGGTCTCTCGGTGACAGATTTTAATTTCCAACTTTTAGCTTCTGTTCGCCGTTTGGTGGGGGTACGGGTATCTTCCGGATAGTTGAAAGTAAAATGATTGCTCTGCTATGGTGGGTTTGGGGTGTTGCTCGATTTTTGCGTAAAATTTCTCCGCTTGTTTTTTAAATTCCTCTTTAATAGTGGTGATTTTTAGGTCTTGATGTAGATATTTTAATGAGATGTGTTTTGGTGCGTTAACTATTGCTCTGAGTGCTTTGTTTTGAATAATTTGCAATTTCTCGATTTGGGTATTACTAATGGTTCCCCAAATGGGACATGCATATTAGAGGCTAGGCCTAAGTACTTGCTTGAAGATTAGGACTTGGTTCGCAATTGTAAGTTTCGTATTCTTTCCTATGAATTTGTTTAGGGAAAAATGTTTTTTCCAGTACTTTTTTGTTATTTCTTGTGCATGTTTGATATATGATAGGTGCCTATCGAGGGGGATTCCAAGATATTTTGTAGATGTGGTCCAGGGTATCGGCTGCCCGTATAGGAGTAGTGGGTTGGCATTTTGAATCATCGTTCTGTTGAAGTAAATTGCTCCCGATTTTCCAGTGTTGATTTTTATCTTCCATCTAGTGAGCCATCTCTCATAGGTGTTTCGATATTTTTGGAGTGAGTTTCGAATTTGGTTCGATCTTTTTTTCTGGCAAAGTATGGCAGCGTCGTCTGCAAAAAGGCAGATTTCGATGTCTTCTTTACATGGATAATCTTTAGTATAGATTTTAAACAAGGCCGGAGAGAGATTACTTCCCTGAGCCGTTCCGGCTTGCATTTGTCTTGTGGTGGCTGTAGCATATTGGATGGATACTTGAAAGGATCTATTTTTGATGAAATTATTGATAATTTTAATTAGATAGGTAGGGAATTTAAGTAGAATTAATTTGTAGATAAGGCCTTCATGCCAGACTTTATCGAAGGCCTTACTAACATCCAGGAATATTGCGCCGGTTATTCATTTTGTATTATAACCTTTTGTAATCAGGTTGGTTACTCTGAGGAGTTGGTGTGATGTGGAAGTCTCTCTCCGGAATCCGTGTTGGAAGTCAGGGATAATATCATGTTGATTGCAGAAATTTTCGAGTCTTGATAAAATTAATTTTTCATATATCTTCCCAAGTGAGCTTAGAAGGCTAATGGGTCGATAGCTTTCTGGGTCATGTGGATCTTTGCCTGGTTTTGGTAAAATTTTTATTTTAGCAAATTTCCATTTTTCTGGAAAATAATTGAGCTGGAGACTTCGATTGAAGATCTTGGGTATGTAAGTGATAGCGTTTAGAGGCAGGGAAGTTTGAATACAATAACTATTGAAAGTTCAAAAAAATCAGAGAGATAGTGCGATAATTTCCGCAAAAAGGGAGAGAGCAGCTTTCGTGGCTTCACGCAGTGAAGCCTCGACGTCGAATGGGTCAAAATTTTTCGAGATTGAAGCAACGCTGGGAACGCTGGGAAGTATTTCGAGCACATAGGCCGCGGAGTGGCCCTTAAGCTCGGGTCGGTATTATTATAGCAAGACTTGGCTTAAAAGTTGAAGATTAAAACATTCTGCTTGATGGGATCAGTAGCTGTGCTCTGATTGTTGTCTCTGATATCTGGTAAGATTAGCAGTTTGGATGTAAGGTTTCGGTCAGGGGTGGCGCTGATATCTTGGTTTCCTATTGGTTGCTGTGGTATGGAGGGGAGCTGTCCTATTGGCTGCCCTTGGCTGATGTGATTGAATTAGGGGTGTGTTTATGTTGTGTGGCGTATACGGCTTGTGAATGAAGTAATTAAGTTACGAGTGTATAAAATTTTTTTTGTTTAAATTAAATTACTGAGAATTTAATATGTGAGAAAATTAAGGAGGGTTATAAGAATCAAGAAGTACTATTCTGGGTCGTTTAATGTTTTCTCTTGGGGTGTAATTTTCAAGATTAATCATGTTGATGTTATTGGTGAGGTTTAGAGTAGAGAAAAAGTTTTTGGCAGTTTTTTGGATATGTTTTCTAAAAGTGGGGATTTTAGTAGCTTTTAGGATTTCATTATTTCTGATGTACCATCTAGATTTAGTAATTAATCGGAGAGTTGAGCTTTGTGTTTTTTCGAGTAGATTAATATTACTTTTTGCCGCATACGCCCAAATTGGACATGCATAAGTGATAATTGGTCTGAGAACGGCTGTGTACAGAAGCAATTTGTTTTTAGTAGTCATTTTAGAATCCCGGCAGATTAGGGGGGAAATACTGCATTTTGCTTTCCGGAATTTTTCACGCGAGTAGTTAATGTATGGTTTCCATGTAAGTTTTTTGTCTAGTATTACTCCGAGGTATTTTGTTTGTTGAGACCACGGTATTTGTGTATTGTAGAAGGTTGGGGGTGCGGTGTTAATAATTATTTTTCTGGAAAATAAGATTGCTGCCGATTTCTCGACATTAATCTTGATTTTCCAGTCGTTATAATAGTTTTCAAGTATTTTTAGGTGTTTGTTAAGTGCGAATGTTACTGTTTTTGTGTTTTTGTATTTCGCCAGTATGGCTGTGTCATCGGCATACATGTTTAATATGGTTAAGGTATATTGTGGTATGTCATTTAAGTATAAGTTGTATAAAATTGGGCCGATAAGAGATCCTTGAACTACTCCATATTTTGTGAAGTGAGTTTGTGAAAGTGTGTTATTGATTTTAACTTGAAAGTTTCTGTTTGTGAGATATGAAAAAATTAATTTTATAAGTGGTGTAGGGAAGTTGTAGTTTATAAGTTTGTAGGTGAGACCTTCTATCCAGACGCGGTCGAAGGCTTTTTGAATGTCTAGAAAGACCGCGCCTGTTGATTTACTACGTTCAAGTCCGGATCAGATATGCTCTGTTAGTTTGATTAGAGGATGGGAGGTAGAGAGATATTTTGTGAAGCCGTATTGGTTAGGGTTACGAATATCGGAAGCGTCTGTGTGGTTGTTGATTCTTTTCAGTATGACAGATTCTGTAAGTTTGCTTAAGGAAGAGAGCAATGCTATTGGTCGATAGCTATCAGGTAGGCGGGGATTTTTCCCCGGTTTAAGGATAGGAAAGGGATTTCAAATCAATTTACATCGGCCTGTGTTGGATACGATAACGATTTATTTTGGTGTCAATAATTTCTTCTGTGCTTCTTCCTTCCATCAAAAATTTTATTTTTTGAAAAAGTTAAACTTTTCTTTAACAACTACGCATAGTAGTTAATTGTGTGCTTACACGTGCTCGCACGTGTGTTACTCCTTTGGATTACCCTAATGGAATCGGATTACTCGGATGAGGACATGAGTTCCTCAGTCAATGAGGTAAGTGCTATTTTATCTCGTATTAGGGATTTTGATGTCAGTAATGTAGACAACGAAATTGATAATTTAATTCATTTCGATAAATGCTTAGAAATTAGTGAAAACCTGGATAAATTTATCGAAGACATTAACCAATTTAATCTTACAAATGTAGATTACTTAAATAAAAAAGCGCTGATTTTGGAATTGGCTCTTAAATGCTCAAAAAGATTAAATGTACTAAATCATCATGAATTGCAACAACATCTTAATCATAAAGATCACGAACTCCATCTCCTTAAGGAAAGACTAACTGCAATAGAAAATAAATTAATAACAGCAGCGGAAATACAGCCAATAAACCCCACTCCAAAAACCAACAAAATAAAAAGAAATCAAATCTCTCCTCTCAAACAACAAGGGAAAAAAAGCAAAATTAAAGAATCAATCATCACCCCAGCTCCTCTTGAGCTAAAAAACAAATTTATGTCGTTGGAGGTCGAAGAATTCCCATCTCTAACCAATAATAATGAGGATGTCTCACAAACAATGGAATCAAATTCAAACCAAGAAACCGATAACGAGGAGGAAATTGAACCCCTCACCGCTGAAATAAATAAGAAAAAAAGAATCCCACCCATTATCATAGTTGAAAGTGTAAACACGCCTGCTCTTATGGATGAAATTTGCACTTTACTTGGCTTCAAAATTATGGCAAGAATGGTAAGCGGAAAGCTTAAAGTATTTCCTGAAACTATCGATGCGCATAGGAAAATACAGAACTTCATTTCAGTTAAAAAATTAAAATCGCACACTTTTGAAATGCAAAGCCAAAAACAGTTAAAAATTATAATTAGAGGACTTCCAATTGATTATGACCAAACCGAAATTCTAGAAGAAATAAGATCTCACAGTCTAAATCCTGATCACATTAGTATTTTAAAAAATAGACGGACTAATGCCAATATGCCTCTCTTCCTCGTTGTTTTGAACAAAAACCCAGCAAACCAAGAAATTTACAATATAGATCACATAGGCTACTTTAAAGTTAAAATTGAAGCATTAAAAAAAATACTATGCCCCCACAATGTTATCGGTGTCAACAGTTCTATCACCATAGCAGATTTTGTAACAGAGAACCGAAATGCCTCAAATGTGGAGAGAAACACTTCACAAGTGAATGTAAAAAATCTACGAAAACCCCACCTAAATGCGCTCTTTGCGAGGGTCCCCACCCTGCAAACTACTCTGGATGCCCAAATAATCCCAAAAACTATAAGCCAAAGCCTGTTAAAAATGTATGGGAAGAGAGGATGAAAAACAAAAATAACCAAAATAACACCACTGAGATCAACAAAATTGAGAACCAAAAGAACCCTAACCCAACGGACATATTGCTTCAAATGTCCCAAATGATGAGCCAAATGGGCAATATGTTCCAAATTCTACAATCTCAACTACTGATCAAAAATAATGGGTAGTTCACAACCTAACTTAAAAACTCTTAGAATCTTTAGCTGGAACGCTAATGGCATTAAAGGAAAAATAGAAGAATTAAAAAACTCCATAGCCGATCATGATCCCGACGTAATTGGGATTCCAGAAACCCACCTTCGACCCTCTGACAGCTTAAAAATTCAAAATTACATTTGCCATAGAAATGACAGATACTCATAGGGGAGGGGGAACGGCAATATTTATAAAAAATTCCTTTAACCACCATTCTATTGACATCCACAGCAGTACCTTTGAAAATTCAGCCATCAACTTGCAACTTAAAGACAATAGCAAATTAACCATTGCCTGCATCTATCGACCTCCACACGGCGCCATTAGTACCATGGAGCTTGACGCTTTTTATCTAAACAACTCCAAAGCCATTCTCTTTGGAGATTTCAACGCCAAACACCCTTGTTGGAACGTAGGACACTCCAACAGAAATGGAAATATACGACTGGGCATTAAACAATGCCATTGATGTACTTGCACCCATCGCACCAACACACTATGCAACCAACACACCCACAAATTCTGTTCTTGATATCGCATTTGCTAAAAATTTAGCACTTGCAGATATCGAAACATTTAATGAACTTAGCAGTGATCACAATCCCGTAATCATTGACCTTTTATTAAATAACTCCCTCCCTCCCATTCTCAGAACAATGAAAACAACCAATTGGGTAAAGTTTCAAGACAAAATCATTCGCAACATGGATGGTAACCCAGATATAAATTTACATGTAATTGATCATGCAATACAAAACTTCAACAGCATTATCACACAAGCTATTAACGAATCTAGTGTGACAAAAACCATCAGCACCCCCCACCTTAGACTCCCGCCTAATATCCGAGAGCTAATAAAGATTAACCTTTAGAACTCGGCCGATTCTATGTCAAAATATCCTTTCCAGTCGGCGCTTTTAAGATTGAGGAAAAATTTTCTTTCCCCCACTGTTAAGTTCGAGTTCACGACATATGGTAAGGTTAGTTTTCTAGTTACAAAGGGGAGATAGTAAGGGTTACTGATTTTTAGTCAGTAATCATTGACGAGTAAGAAAGATCCTAATATTTGGCGACGTATCATATCATAATGATTTTTTCTGAATTCCTGGTTCCCATTATTAATTGAGTGACTTACAAACTTTCAAATGCATATTTATCATAACTTGTATTGCGTCGTGTATTGCGTAAATTAACATTTTCAAACAGAACAAATAACAAATAAAGCGACAGCTATATCACACTACTAAGATATTTTCTAGAATAATTTATTCGGTGCTTGCTTATATATATACAATATATACATATAAGTGTGTAATCACATCGCTTAGTGTGCAGACTTTATCTGTGGTCATATTGCAACTTACCTACTTAATTGCAATATTGAACCCATGTAATTAAAGTAATGCCTCATGTTTTCAAAATTATTCGACGAAATATAAAAAAGAAGGAAAAAGTTAAGAACAATACGTTGAACATTATTATTAAACATTTTATTTTTTAAATTAACATCATTTTAATGCACAATTATTCAATATACTCAAAATATTTTGATTTGACATTTTATTAACATCTCATTTTGAAACAATAGGAAGGTTACTGGTGACGGACTTCATAAATTTGATCGATGGTCAAGCAATGAAGGCAGCATTCTCTCACCAAACTTCCACACCACACCAACATCAGGATTTAGAAACTAGACAGGCTTAACAGCCGGTTTCGATTGAACAAGATTCGAACTCACAACTCAATCCCGGCTATGAGTTTGCGACCTCACTCGTCAGCTACCGTGGCACTTTTGTGATTAAATATTATCAAAAGTGAGATTTAAAAAATAACTTAACTTAATTGAACACGTTTCAAAGCTGCTGAGTAAATCTAAGTACGTCAAATTAAGGCAAAACCTTCAGTTAATTCATGCATTCTATTGAAAATATTATGAAACACTTTTTTATATCAAATATTTCTATGAATCTTTAATCTTAAAGGAAAAAAAAAGTATTAATTTTGATTTTGTTTTTAAATGAAACTTATATCTTAAATTGAAAAGTTCTTGTAACAATGCTTTTGAAATGTCTGTTTTAAAAATGTAAAGTGAATTCTAATTTTTAAATTTTTGGCTCTTAAAAGAGCCTTTTTTGTTATTTTGTTTATTTTCTTTTTATTAAAAATGTATCAGTTTTAATCTTTTTTATTCTGGTCTTTTGTTTTTCATTGGTTTATTTGATAAGAGATTTTTAATTAAATTGTATGTTATTCTTCGAAACAGTTTGGTAAATACAAAGAGCCACATTGCATGCCTTACAGATAATAGTATAGTTCTTTTTTTTTTTTTTTTTTTTTTTTTTTTTTTTTTTTTTT
>BMAW01121022.1:0-17410 GCA_019974015.1 Nephila pilipes | reverse complement strand
TATATATATATATATATATATATATATATATAACAATAAAAAATGACAATAAAAATGTATGTATTTCAATGTAATATAATTCGAATAGGTTATTAATTGTTTGTTAAATTTTTAATTAAATAGTGCCGGAAAAACATAATATTTGTAAATTTAATAATCAAATTGAAATTATTATCGAAAGTAAATACAATGTTTCACTTATCATATTCGCAGATAATCAATTATTAAAGGTTGAGTGAATGCATGCTAATTTCTTGTATGAAAAAAATATTTTACCCGACTTAAGTTTTTTTTAATGTGACAATAACACAAGAGTGTGATTATTTTTGTATTTTCTATCATTACTTAATTAGAATTATTTTTGAATTCCATAGAATATTAATTTTCAAAGTCAGGACTCATGAAAATCTGGAATTTCGTATAGGAAAGTGATGGAGAATTTAATACTGTATTGAATTTTCAAATTGTAGATATAGAAAAAATCATTTTTTTTAAAAAATTCACAATGAAATATACATAGATATATTACAATGTTACTATTTCATGGTAATTAGTGATTAATGAAGGAATATTATTTTTTTTAACTGTCGGGTTTCAATAAATGGTAATCTAAAAGGAACATCTATTTCAATTTTAATATAACATGATGAAAAACTTTAATAAAAATTAATTATGCTTCATTTTTTAATATAAGCATACAAAGCAGTATCGTGAAATTTTAATCATAACTAAAAATAACGAGATACCTCTATAAAATTTATTCTGCATATTAATTGACCTTACATGCAGACTATTGTAAATTACAACTATTAAGATTAATTTATTTAATTTCAAGGAACCTTAGATTGAAGTAACCTACAGGATCGTAAAGTATTAATTATTATCCCTAAGTATCGCAAAGTTTTGATTGCGATAAAAATAACAGAGGTAGTGACTTAATTTGTATTTAATATATTTAAGAATTTTCTGTATAGTTCCTCGCACAGTTCCTTGGTCATTCGAACTCCGTCAATGAAGAACTCTGCTGGTTGAACTATCTTCTTCATGCTTTGGATTAGACGAATCTACTACTTTCTGATACTAAAAAAATCATCATTAATAGTGTTAATTTACTACATTATAAAGTGTAAGAATATATTAATATGAAGCATAAATTTTAGAGAGATATCTGAATTATTTCAAGTAATAAAATAAATTTACGATACAGCTCCGAATACAAAGTTTTTCTTCAAGTTACTTTAATTCCATAGGATTAATGATACAATCTCAAGATTTCTTAAAAGATTGAAAACAAATTGTTTTTTTTTTTTAGTATTTATATAACGGATGATGAAAAATTATCTTTATACTTAGCAGACTCATCAAACAAATACAAAAACAACAGTGTAACATTTTATTTTTGCTTCATTAATTATATTCTTTCCTTGACACAATTTTTTTTCTTTCTTTCTTTTTTTTTTCTTGCTTCCATTTTCTAAGTTTTTTAGAAAAAAAAGATTCCGCGAGTGTTTATGATTGAAAAAAATGTAATCTAAAATTAATTGTTTTGAAAGAAACTGTCAAACAGGGATAAAAACCCATTTTCATCACTAATAATTTAATACATTTTAGAGGTCTTTCTGCGCACTTCAACTTTATTTGTTTATTGTAAATTTGGATTGCATTAATCATACAAAAACAAGCTAAAAGTTTGCAATGGGTTACCAAATCTCTTTTAAAATACGACTGTAAATATAAAAAGATATGTTATGTTTACCCAGACCTTTTCTTATTAGTGTCTTTTTATCTGGTTCTTTTCATCAAAATTTCATAATATAAGAATTTCTTAGTATAAAGCTATTAAACATGAATTCTTGGAGACATTGAAAAAGGGCTGGAAGGATTAATGTCCAAGACTTTTCTCGAAAATCCAGGAGTCATTTTCATAAGTTTTCGAAGAAAATAATTCTTAATTTAATTACAAATATACATGCTGTCTAGACAGTTATTTGATTTCATATAAATTTTCATATTTTGTTTTTCTGTTATTTACTATTTTGCTTTGAATACATATATTTCTTTTCCAATTTTGTATTAATTTTCTTAAGAATTTACAACATAATACGCTTTATTCAGCGGAATCCCTTTCCATATTTTAGTAATGGACCTCGAGATTCTTTCTTAGAAGATTCCAAATGGAAAAAAAATCTTAATCTATTAAGAAACACGATACTGCTGAATGCTTTTTAGTTGTTTTTAGCTGAACAATAAAATATCAAATGTTTCAATTTGGCTGTCACTATTTATTTTCTTTGCAAATTAGGTAGTAAAAAAGTAAATATAAAAATTCTTCTTTTAAAAGATCGTATTTATTTTCGAATCATTACTTCAGAGCAAATTTTGAACATGTGTTAGCAGCTCCCTGCGTAATTTTCCATCTTCGCTACCATTAAGTATTATAGTCATCGCAAATCAATAAAAGTTCAAATCAAATTGATATTTATTTTACTCTTAGAATGATCCGTAATAAAATATTGTTAAAAATGTAGAGTGGAAAAACTTTCCGAATCCTCAACTAAAGATTAAGTGAAAATTCCACTCATTTCTTTAACTTCAAAATGGAATCTAAGTCAGAAAACAATATACTGTATCCAATACCAATCTCCACTCTGTGATAATCGTTTAATCTACTGGCATCAATATTGTATTCACAAGAACTTTATCAATACTTCAAAGTCTTCGCAGTGTAATATAACGACCAACCTCGCTATTCGAATTGTCACATCTCTCTTCTGTTATCCACTATACTTCAGTATATATACATACCTACATACATATATATATATATATATATATATATAACATGGATCAATAAGTCCCGAGACTAACATTGAAAACAACATTTTTTTTGCAAAAATTTTTTTTATTCATCAACATAATCACCTTTTAGGGTGATACAATCGTTCCAACGCTTTTCCAATTTTTCAATACCATGTTTATAAAAAAAAATTATCTTTCGCTTCAAAATAAGCTTCAGTTTCTGCGATGACCTCCTCATTTGAGCCAAATCTTTTTCCCTTTAGCATTTTTTTAAATCAGCAAAGAGCCAGTAGTCACTGGGGGCTAAATCTGGTGAGTATGGGGGGTGGGGAAGCAGATCAAAGCCCAATTCGTTCAATTTTGCCATTGTTTTCATCGACTTGTGGCAGGGTGCATTGTCTTGGTGAAAAGGGATTTTTTTTCTCTGCATGTGCGGTCGTTTTTTTGCGATTTCCTCCTCAAACGCACCAGCAAGTCAATAAGACTACTGTTGATTTAATTTTCGATAGGTAGTCACATGAAAATTAATGCCATGCAAACTGTAAAATCACGCCATGACTTGCTAGCTGATCTGGCTTTGACGCTTGACGGCTTTCCCAGCATTGTGCCACTAGATGACAAGCCGCTTGACTCAGGAGGTAGTGATGTATCCATGTTTCTGTCCATGGTCATTTTAACGACGGCAGAAATCTTTTATGAGTAAATAGCTGCGATAAAGAAGCTTTCTGAATCATCGACTCACATGTTTCTATTCCATCGAAAGCAACGGTGGTACTAATTTCAAAACCTTTTCTTTATGCCTTAATTTTCATGAAGATAGGCCACATAATTTCCATGATTCAGGCCATCTCAGCAATCTACGGAGTCCTTCTGACTTCATTACAATTTTTGTCACTCACCTCACATTCTTCCGGGTAACGCTCCGCCTAGGTTCTACCAGAGCTGTTCCATGCTCATTTGTGCTGTACGACACGTTTAAATCTGCAAACCACGACAAATCATGCTTTTGATGGACAAGAGTCCGGGTAACATTTTTCAATCCATTGTTTCGCTTGCACGATGTTATTACCCATTAAAAAACAATGTTTTATCAGAACACGAAACTCGGTTTTTTCCATTTTTTAAACAAACTACAAAACGACTTTACTCCTACCTCGATAACTCAGCTGTTTCTGGTCCGATCGACTTAAAATTTTGACACGTTTCAAGCAAAGGTTAGTACTCTAGAAAGACCTGGTTACTGGTTTACTACGAGCGCCATCTCTGGGTTAGTCTCGGAACTTATTGATCCATGTGTTATATATATATATATATATATATATATATATATATATATTGCAATGTTAATTACATAAGTCAGGGTTTATCAATAAGTTGGGATTCTCAAATGAAATAAAGTCACAGATAAGTCTTTAAGATTAGTTGAAAGAAAATACGCGAGAGAACCCATTACAGCTGTGCCAAGCTTCCGTGTATCTAAGCAATAAAGAGAAGACGTCCTGAAAAATTATTTTGAAATGATGAAGGAGAATCAAATGTGACATAAAATGTTTGCTGTGAATTCAAGCGATAAGTATGAGAAGATGTCCTGAAAAATATTTTGAAAAGATGAAGGAGAATCCAATGTGATATAAAAGTTTTGCTTTCATATCAATATCACAGAAAATGATATGTTATATTTGTATGAGTAAGGAACCGAAGCAATGTGAAATTCTTATTTTAAGAAGTATAAAGGATTATGTAATGCGAGGGAGACGCATAAGGTAAAAGTACTCAATTTCTTAAGATTCGAAAAGATTTTATATTTTTTGAAAATTTTTCAAATTCATATATGTGTATTAAACATTATTTTCCAGCATACTCCGCCTTCCTTCCAAATGTACTTTATCTGCCAAGGGAAACTCTTGTATCTTTGCCAAAAAATCTCTAGCTGCCTCTCTCTCACATTAACGCGGCTTATGACACAATCGCCGTAAAAAGTCATTATTTCATTAAAAATCAGGAACGGTACTTATCCGTGAGATGAAAGCAAATAAATTGCGGCTAGCTGTATTTGGAATTGAGCCACGCATTTCAACAAGATACTACAACAAGTGTTTTCAACTGACATGGGCAATCCAGTGCACATTCTACTACGAAGATTTTAGACTTAAACGCAGTGTAGGAAACTTTATTAATAAAATTCACTATTAAAATCAGAAGATCAGTGCTCTTACTTTTTGGACATACCATGTCATTAATTTCGAAGTACGCAATAAATACTGATCTAAATATAAGCTAGCTTGATGGGAATCTCAAACGCAATTCTAAATTAATTATCAAAAGTCGTGAAAATATAGGAGGAATATCGAATCTCTAATAATATTTTACGAGATTTATTGAGAATAATTAAACAAAATGTCGAAGTTCTGCCAACCGGTGGATCAACAACGTGTTAAATTAGAGCGAGCAACATTTAAAGTATTAAAGAAGAAAGTAAGAAATCATATCTACTACGTGACATAAAACTTGATCTATACCTTTTAATTGTACAAAATGAAATTTTTACAATTCTGTTTTATACCATTATAATAAATTCTTTATTAGAAAATGACAGATTTGAGAAAATTTTCATATTAAATAATTCATATAATTTTATGGTATTAAAAATTAATTTTAGTTACCATCTTTTTTGGGTGAGAAGCCATTCCTTCTACTTTCAATAAAATCGACAGATATGCTGATTTTATTTTATTTTTCTAAAATTTTAAACCTAAACGTGTTTTTTGCATTAACAGTGAATTAAACTTAGATTTCTCCTCTATAATGTTTATCGGGAAATATTTAAAACATATTTTATTTGGAAGTCTTGAACGTTGTATGGGTATAAAAAAAGGAATTTTATATAGCTAGAGAAATGAGAAAAAAAATTGAATACTGTCATTTATCATATTTTGGATTTCAAAAACTTTTTTGGCATTACAGTCTTTACGAGTATTTCTATTCATTTATTCATATACCCGTCATCCATCAATCGGCTCTTAAATGTATGCAATAAATATTGCTCGTGCTCCATCATATTTTGATTTTTTTTTAAATTTCGCAATATATGACTTTCATATTTCTCAAATTCAAATATAAACTAAATTTGAATGCATATTGTGAATCCAGGAATTAGAAAAGTTTCTGTGTTATTTATATACATACAATAAAATATAATTTGTTAGTATATTTTTCACCGTACTTCAGCTTGCTACGATTAATACTGAATCCCATGTTTTTATTTGATTGATTGATTTCTTATTAACTCCGGAATTACAGACATTTAGAAGAACAGGGGGTGGATTTTTTTTAATTTTAAGCCTCGATCATACTTAAACAGATGAAGCAAGACACATGAGTTGGCACTTTCTCTCCAAAATTCTACACTACTCCACAAGGAATATTTGGGGCTCCGCGTGATAGATTTGATTTACCTCAGTCAAGCTTACTTTATACAAAAGGTTTTAGTGGGGTCAGGACTCAAATTCACAACTCGATGGACACAATGTTGGCCGGGAGTTTGCGACCATGCTCAATGGGTCCCGTGGCCAAGGAACCCCGCATAATGAAGTTATTAATAGTTTACCTTAATATTCTCGAAGGGTGCTTCGAAATTCATGGGCAAAAATTTAAAAGGTGATTGAAAACATTTAAACAAACTTATTTTACCACACAATACATAGAAGGAGAGCAAGCGATGAACTACTAGAACGGAGCTGAAATGGAAAGAATAAAGCGCGAGTTTTCTTCCACATCGCCGTTTCTACCATGGATTTCAGAAGCTATGGTGAGGTACAGTGATCAGGAAAAGGTCATAAATCCTAAAGGCCTAAGCAAATCTTGAAGCATGTCCGTGGCTTCATCATTATCTATATTCTATCAAATAATGCTCTTACCAGAATAATATGCGAGTATATCCCGCAAATGCTTCGACAGATTTGAGTCCTAATCTCCCCAAATCTTCTATACACGCCAGAATACTTCAGCAAACATCGCATTAATATTTTTCCTATTATAGTCACCTTAATTATCATTCTCATTTCCTAGATATCAAACTTTCCTCTCCTTTCCTTTTCCCTCACTCTCACAACATTGCAATTTATATAAGAAATTTGATTTGCATATTTTGAAAAAAAAATGGGTTGCTTGAATCAAATATCTTCCAGAATAAGTCCATAAGAACAGATGAAGGGAAGTATGCCTCATCGCTACAGATTAACTAACTAGAATTATACATAACACATCGATCAATAACTCCCGAGTCTAACATTGAAAACAACATTTTTTTTTGCAAAATTTTTTTTATTGTGTGTGGTGCATAGAACTGAGGATATGCATACATAATCAGTGAAACGTTAGTTATAAGATGGTTGATGATAGAGATAGTGAGCTGAAGTTATCAATGGGAGACACCTGTATCTAATGTAGAGTAAAAATCATTAGGCGAGAAAATGGAGATAATCCTCAAAGGGTCAGTAAGTTGGATCCTCGTGTAATGCTTTATTAAAGACTCGAACCCAATTGTCTCAATTCATGCAAGTAATTATTTATTACTTTAAGAGCATTAAATTCAGTCGTGGAGACAAGAATGGAAAGGAAAGTTATAGGCTTGATAAAATATTTGTCTTGTGTTTTGATTACTTTCACTGATCCTAATGAACACAAGTAGAGTTATACATAACATAGCATTTATTAAAATTCTAGAGAGAATTATTAATAAGCATTCTAGATAGCATTCTAGATAGCATTCATAATTCTAGATAGCATTTATTAAAATTCTAGAGTTATACATAGCATTTATTAAAATTCTTTAGTGACTTTGATGGTTAGTGACACTTTAAAATTTAATTAATAATTGAAGGAGAAGGAAGCAATACCGGGCATTGCGATCTTAGACATTAGGTTAAAAAATTGATCGCTTTTTCATCCCAAATTCTGAGATTGACGATGCATTCTAAATTTAGCAGAACTTGTGATACCATTCGATTTACTTTACTCGAGAAAATGCATTTTTAGTTTTGTTTTCAAAATCCATAATCTATTTTTTACACGATCATAGGTTTTAGGATTTTAATGCATTAGTTTAAGCACGATTTACAAAATAAATAATTCATGTTTGTATAACAAATGGGGGAGTTCCCACACATTTCGAGAATTGTGATTCATCTTATGCACACTAAAAGGAAAGATTCCGATTTATTACATACGTAATAAAACACAGTGTTTGTACACTTAGTAAAAGAAGCAATAAGTTATGGTTGATATCTTGAGAGAAAACATTTGATATAGAATATAAATGTGTAAATGTCTTGCAGCTGTATCAAATTCTTTGAAACAATTTTTGCTGCGCTTCAGAAAAGTGTACATTTTCTAGAATTCAGTACCGTAAAACAATACATTTGGCTTTTGTGTTGGTATGTTATAATGGAACGTTTGATAAATTCTCGAATGAATATATACATATTTTGAGTTTATACTTCGCATAGAATATAAGCATTTTGAGTTTTCATTCTCATAGTTGTGTATTTTGTGCACACATCTGTTTGTTTGGACTACAATAAAAATACTTCCAACTGATAGTTTTCTTCCATTTTTTCAAGATTTTATCATTTTCTGTGTTTATTATAAGTATACAAATTTTCCTTAATATATTAACTATATAGAATCTGAAAATTTCAAAAAGTATAACAATTTGATTTTTGAATAAGGATGTTGTCTATAGGAAACTGTAAAATTTTGGTGGCAACTCTAATATCATAAAGTATTCAAGCCTACCCAGATTCAATAGGTATGTTTTATCATGCTATCAAAATTCACAAGTGATAAAATATAATAATATGGTCCTAAAAGCGTTCATTATTAAAATCATAGCAATAATTTTCTCAATCATTTGATTTTAAAAACATTTAAGGAAACAAACTATCGATCATACTGAGTGTAATTTATTGTCTTGATCAATTATTTTACGCTATTAGAGTTAATTTCAAATTCTAATAATGTCTGCTTTGCTATAGTGAACACATTCGTTTCGAATTATAATTTCTTTAATCCTGTAATCATTACTCTCTGAAATAATTTAAAATTCCTCTTTTAGTAAACACACATATGAATTTATGAAAGCATTTGCGTACGTAATATGTAGACGCATTTTGTATTTGGGATTAGGTAGAATAGCATTGTATGTGTATTCATTTCGGCTAAAAAAATTCTCGTGTATATCTTTAACTAATCCTGGATCTACGAGATTTCTGTGTATATAGAAACGGTCCTGGTTCTCAAAGATGGATATTATTTACAATTTATGTAATCTCTTGACAACCTTCTTCAATGTGTTTCTCATTGGCGCTTATATTTCAATCTATTCTTACGTTCCTCGAATCAAAATTTAGTTATTACTTTTCTGATAACTGTTCTTAAATAGCTGTGACGTTTTCTTGAATGACATTTTTTAATGTATCGAATGCCTCAAAATGATAATTTTTTAGTTTTCTCTTTTTGGTTTTTCAAAAAATGAAAATATCACAGGGGGTTATGTAGGGAAATCAGCATCAAGGGATTATATATGAAAATCTGGCGTTGTTATCCGGTTTTATTCAAACTCTGTTTCACGGTGAGCGCTGTGTGTGAAATAGCATTGTTCTAATGCCGAATGTAACCATTTTGCCAGAGATTTGGAGGTTTTTAACTCTTTCCTTTAGTTGAATCGTAATTTATTTGTAGTGATACTAATTGATAAATAAAAAGTTAGAAAGTTTAGCAGCAAGAGACTTTTTTATTTCCCAAAATTAAAATATGTTCTAAAAGATACATGCTTTGAGCCTTGCAAGTTGTTTGAGAAGAATTGCCACAGCTATTAAAAAATTATTCATCAAAAAATAGACAGCAACATGTTAAAAAGGCCAACGTTTCGATGTGTGCCAATGAGCAAGCATTGAAAGGAAAAAAATCTATTAATTTTTCTAAAATTGTAAGTAAAACAGATCTCGCATATGTTGCATTAAGAAGGCTAAAGTTATTTACAGGATTTCTCAATCTTATTCAAATTTCAAAACAGTTAACAGTTCAAATATTTTTGCACAAAATATCGTATACACTCCCTCTTTTCTCTCTTAAAAATTTTTCTATTTATGTAAGAAATAAATATATATATATCATCATGTTTGTTAAAGCGAGTGAGAATTTTTTGTAATAACTATTTTGAGAATACTTGAATATTTTATATTATTTAGTGATACAATTAAAGCTATTAATTCCTAATTAAAGTCGTTCTTATAAGCAAAACTAGAACTATTGATAATGGACATCAAACATTTGAGCCTCGTTCCAGTGATGAGTAAAACATCTTAAAGACTCTCACTTTCTGAACATCCAGACCACTCCAATGGGAAGAAATGGATCTTCAACAGATTTAACAACAACAGAACTCGAACCCACGACTCGACTAAGACAACACCGATCATGAACGTGTGTCCATGATCACTAGGCTACTAAGATCCCGAAGTAATTAAATACTGATATTTTAACATATAATGTTTTAATGGAGCATGTAATTATCGAAAGTTTATGTTTAACAGTGCAACCACGACTGTAATAAAAATGAGTAAATTACTAGATGTACAAATAATTGGACTTCAAATAAGTAATGTTCGGAGGGATTCTGTTAAAAATCAACCGAAATTAATACCAAGACAAGTACGTACTAATATCCACAGAATATTAAAACATTTTTTATGAAACTTCTTTTATTTCACATTAAAATACAGGGTGATTAAGAGATAACCATCGGGTTTGAAAGAGATTGAACTGCAAAAGTCTTAAGTGAATTATTCTATGCTAATAGAAGGAAGAAAAATCCAATGATATGTCTTTATTTCCAAACTTTCACTTTTCCGTTTGAGCCGAAAGATGCGAACGAAGTTATTTTCATGTTTTATGGTAACTGGAAAAAAACATTTTTTTTGCGTGTGTCACATATCCCAAAATAGCCGCAATCCACGGGAAAGCGATTTGTGTTTTAGATTATGCTAAATCTTCATCATTTGTTTCATTGTAGAAAAGAAAATAAAATCTCATACGCCGGAACATTAGCGCATTCTGTACTGGTATCACCCAATCAGAATACTGTTTGTATGAAAGAACAAGGCTAAGTAGACCAAGCCCTTTCTACGATGTAGGGGATTGAGTCTCAAACTGTTTTGTACTTTGTAATGATTGGTGTCGTTAGCTGTATTAGACATAATCACTCAATAAATTTAGTTGCAAAACTTTAAAACAATTTATTCCTAATATGAATAAGTAATATCAATATAAATTAATACTGTAAAGCTTTTACGTAATCGCATCCTTAATCAAATATTATAAAAGAGAATACCATTCATCTTTATAATTTTAAACTGTGAGTACTGGCTGCTTTATCTGATAATGGTTATAATGGCTCGAGGCTGGTGATGTTACCTTCGAGTCGTAAGTTCGAGATCTGAAGCAACTAAAGACCTGCCGTGCAGCTTGGCTGATGTACTTTAAATCTGTTGAAGCTCCAATTCTCAAGTTGGCGTGTCGCGGAAGTAGAGAAAGTGGCGCCCAACTCAGATGTCATCCTCGTATGTAGACAGATGTCCAAAATTACGACGTTCGTTGCTAATAGACCTCATGTTATTTCTAAGTGCGATGTTAATAACAATCAATTAATCAACCAAACTGTTGACATGAATAAACTGTATCAGATGCCAGAAAACGTCCACAAAGGGATCACAACCAAGTATACTTATTAATAACATCTCGTATCATAGTTTTTTGATATAATAAAGTTTTCCTGTCAAACTCGCTAATTCTTATCTTTCTATATTATTATCTCTAATCTCTCTCTATTACTTTTATAATATCGGTATCTCATTCACTACACTTCTTATATATTATTCTATTCTTTATTATAAAATGTCGTTCTCCCACAAGACGAGTTTCTCATATCAAATACCGTAGTAAAGCAAATGGGGAGGCTAGTTAAAGAGAAATGCAAGTGAGAACTCAAAGCAACTTAATTTTAAAAAATCAACACGTCTCACCAATCATGAACTGGGTATACAACTCTGCGAAAAATTTGATTTATCTAATAATGCCTGCTCTGTAACTAAAGAAGATCATATAGAATATTTGTAACTGTTTAAAAAATAAAATTGAAAGTTTCTCTCTTTTTTTTGAGGTATTGCTCATTTTCATATTTTAAATATTTTTTGAAATATCGTTAAATTAACTCTAATGTTTGTGCTGTAGTTAGACTGAATTTATTCCTACTTAGGTAAAAACAAAACAAGCGAAAGTTAAAAGCTGGAGTAATTTTTATAAACACTGTAATCTTAACATTTAAGAGCCTCGTTTACATTAATTTCTACCTTTATTTTAATGCTTACAATTTGTAAGAGAATAGACTTCTCCTAAAATTAGATGCACAAAAAAGGCCATGTTTTGAAAGACAAAGCAGGATTGAAGGAATTATTTCCTTGTTTAAATCAGAATAATATCCCACACGTTTACTTAATTCCTTATATAGATTCAGCCAGCATAACAAAGACATTTACTGTAAATTCTTTACTGTATATCGTATTTAGTGAAATAATTGATCCCGATTTGTTCTTCAATAAAATACTTTGCTTGGTCCATTTTGTACAATAGGGGATTTGAAAGAGATCTGAACAGAATATCAAAATTGATTTGTCTAGACCACTTCATATTCTGCAGAAATAAATCAGCAAACAGTATAATATCTCAATAAAAACCAATATTCATTTGAAACGGCTGTGGGTATGGAATATACAAGTATATATGTGATTTCCAAACACAATAGAAACTATTTACTCAACTTTTTATGTCAATACATATCGAAATACTTAGTGCATTATCGTAATAAATATACGCTGGAAACTATAGTCTTTTTGTATACACTATATTTTATTGAAATGGTATAATAGTTCTAGTGCAGGTTAGTGGCTGAAAACTATTATTTTTTTCATACGCCATATTTGTTTATATAGTTAAATTTTCATTCATTATAAATAAATTATGAAGTTATCTGCAATTTCTTGGCAATGTTAATGGTAAACATTATCTCTTAATGAGCTACATTTGTTGATGAAGTAAACATAATTCGGTTATAAATTAATGAATCTTATTAAAGCATTAAAAAATAATGGTAATACCATTCAGAAATTGATTGAAAGTTATTATGCTTGTAAAGAACGAAAAGTAAACAAATGCTACATTTATAGTATAAAAGGTAATATTCAATAGTTAATGTAATAATAATAGTTAATAAAACTATAGGAATCAGTTACATTGTTAAGAAAATAGACGACACTCCCGAAGGAAGTGTTCAAAGTTTTTTTAAAAAGTAATACAGGATATATATATATATAGCTTTTCTTATCTTTTTATAAAGAGTATTTATATTTATTGCTATATTGTAATCTAATATTAATATAAATAAAACGAAATACTTAGCTATTCTTAAAGAAATGAAGTTAATAAAATTTCTAGTAATATATATATGATTAAAAAGAGAGAGAGAAATTATTGTCATAAAGTACCCTTAGAGAGGAGCTCATTAATCTTGAATATTTATAGGAATATGATTTATGTAATAATAGACTTGTGATTAATGCGCAAGATATTTTCATTAATTTGGGTAAGTTTAAAAATATTTTTCTGTAAGTAGAGTTTTCTTTGAATTATATTAAGGGTAATTTTCAACATAATAATGAAAGTGTTCTCAGTTTTTCTGTTTCTAAATTTTGTATTGTTTTTTTGTTTTAATTTTTGTTCTGTTTTCTTTACTTCATCTTGCATTAGCATTCTTTTTCTCTGATAGAGGGAATTACTTTATTTCCTGTTTAAGACTGAGTGGAAGAATGGTGTGAAGATTGTAACTATACATGCCTTCGAATACAAATTTTTGTAATCTCTCTTAAACTGGTTGATTTATTTTTTAGATTGTTCTTTTTCTATTTTTCTTTTGTACAGATTTAATATTTATGTTTCTATAGCTTTATTTTACGTGCTTTATTCTTTTTAAAATTATTCTATTTGTATCTTGTTTTTTTTTTTTTAATTTGTGGAGTTTGTATACTAATTTAACAAAAAAAAATTGTTGGAATTTCTTTGTAAATATAAAACTTTGTTTAAACAGATATCCTTCGAAGGCCTGATTTAGAATTTAGAATTGTTACATTTCATTTCCTTTATGGACATCCTTTTTCTACTTTTCTTCCTTTTTCATTCCGTGGTTTGTACTTATTTTTCATGTTTTGAACTTTATGTTTTTTCTAATTCTTAAATGTTATTATTTTTCATTTGTTTGGTTATATATCGTTTTTCTTTTTCTTTTAGTTCTGATTTTAACGTAATTAAAATTTTTATTTTCTCGTACTTTTATTATATTCTAAAAGATTAGCTGTAAGTTTTCTTTACAATTTTTTAAAAAAAAGTTCGTGTTTCTTTTTGTTAATCTCTTGTTTCTATACGAATTTTTATTTATTATTTCTTTATGTTACTGTTTTCATTACACACACACATGCACCCCTATATATATATATATATATATATATATATATATATATGCACAATTGGCGCTTTCATACATCGTCCAGAGTACTGCTGAATCAGTGGATTATGTTGGATTGTAAAAAATTCTATAATTTGTTAATATGATTATCAGTAAAATAATGTAACTCTATCTTGAATGATTACCTAAAAACTAAATTAAAATGGTCATTGTAATGTATCATTAAAAATGATCATTGCAACTGCATTCGTTATCTGATCCGTACCCTTTTATTGTAATCAAAGCCATTAAGCACTTCCAAAACAAAAACAATGTTATGTTTTGACAACAAAAATAAAGAAACAATCCATCGGGCGATAAAAATCCGATTATTGAGTTAAATATTAGAATTGAAACAAATGGTAAAATATTAATTCAGATGATAATAATGCAAGGAGATTACTAAAAAAAAAAGTTTACCAATGACTCCGTCGCAAGCAATACTTTTAAGGGATCAGAATAAAATTTTGAATGGAGGTATTTTACTATTTGCACTCAAGAATCATGCTAGAAACATTAAACTAGCACTTATAGTTATGGTTATAGTGACAAATTTTGAACATATTAAACGGCAACATCCGCTTTTTGTTACTGAAACAGGATCTTGACAATAAAGAAAACCACCTTAACACTAAGCTGAAACGCTATTTGTAACACGAAAAATGGCGCCGTTAGGCAGAAACTAAGAAAAATGTGAAAACTACCATAAAAAATATAAAAGCAATGGAAATGGCTACTATTTTTATTTTTCACGCGTTTTTGACATGCCCGCTTTCACACACAATGACACTTTGCATACGACGGAGGTTGAATAGCACAGTAGTACCTACAATGTGAAGAGTTAACTCTGAACTATAAGAGCATTTTCTGAATTTAGTAGTTAAAGTTATCTGAGCAGAGAGGCACAATACGATTCATTTGAAAAACTGGTTTGTTTGTCTTTAATGAAAGCGAGTTTTTAAGCTGATTATTTTTTAGACATAACCCTGATTTTAATATAACTAATTAATGAATTGAGAGTTTCATTTTCAACTTCGTATGTAAAAAAATTCATCAAAATACCTCTTCTTGTTTAAGAATTATCTTTTATTGAAAGAGTTACATTTCGTTGCCAGATTTTCAAAAAATGTTCATTAAAATATGTTTTGACCAAATAAAATATTATCTTTAAATACTTGTTTACTGTCACACTTAATTGTTTCCAGTTCTCTCAAATAAGACTCTTACTTAGCTTATAACGATCTATAATAAATATTTTTTCTTACTTTATGTACCGAAAAAAAATGCATTGTAATAATTTTCCAAAAGACGCTAACTTCAATCAATATATCTTCATTTCCAAAACTTGAATTTAAAGATTCGAGATATCGCTTTATGATAATTTTCTTTCAGAGTAACTTTTATTAAATAGAAAGCTGTCTACTATTTTTTTGGTTCTCTAACCTTCTAGAGAAACTTTTATTAAATATTGATATTTATCTTCGTCTGCAATATCATCACCATTATGATTTTCTGAAAAACAAAAAGCGATAAACTTTCTTTAATATCACCTGCAATTTTTTTGAATTCCAGTTTCGGCAGATTTAACTTCTTTTTAATCCGTTCAGGACCTCGATCAAATGTACGTGATCACACAATTCTCCCTTCGGGTCCAAAATATCGTATTTATGACGGGTGTAAATATCGTATTTATGACGGGGCCCATGATTACACAGGTGTGATTTCAAATTGTAACATTTTATTTGAATTTTTAATGGCCATTAGATGGCGGTTGAAGTTTGTTATATTTTCAAATGTCATTCCAATGCGTGTTGACCTTCAATTCCAACTTTCCCTCCTCTTGGATCGGGGTATTTAAAAATGTAAACATCTGCATTTGTTCGCTTCTTTTGGTCGGATTGCGCGTTTAAATGGCTGTGATTTACAACATGCTGGGTTTTTCTTTATATTTTGACGGAATTGAGGGGGGCGGGAGAGGAGAAGGATCAAATGTTTATTGGTTATTGCTGGGAGTAGACTTATCGCTTGCAAGATGGCATTTGTAGGTTTTTGGATCAGTTTTATTTTTGCTATTATGGAAAAGGATTGAAATATCTGAGTGAAAAGTCAAGGAGACAATGAGGTGTTTGCAAAAAAAAGATTCCCTAAAAAAGATTCCGTATATTTAGATGCTATATGATAATTATTTATAAGTTTCATAGTATTTAATTTCAGGATGATTTACATGAATTTTTATAAGGAATTGCTTAACTATGGTGCTCCGGACCCATGTGTCGGCACACTTTCAGCGCTCGTGAGTGGAGAAACGGTTCTTTCTCCCAGTCTTGAAACAGACATTCGTACCCTATGCTCAACTAAATAAGCATTTGTTTCTATAAAGTGTACACCAAACTGATTTACTACTGACTTGTATATTGAATAAATGTTCATCATGTTTTTCAATATTTCTATTTCCGCAATAATGTCGGCTCAGTCTCTACTTAATAGAATAATCATTATATCACTAATTTTTTTTTGAGTTCAATTTCTCTTCTAACGCGATCAATGAAAAATTGTATTCCATCTTTATTATGAATTTCAAATCTATCAAATAATTAATTGCTAATGGATCTAATGAAAACATTTAGTAGTCGTCGTGAATTTCTTTAGTTTATGAATTTATTAGCAATAAATTGATTATCCAAAATACAGAGTAATGCTATGGATTACCAATAGTTGGGTTTAAAAAAAGTTTCCAAACAACCCTAAATCTACCATTGTCTACAAGAAATAAATATATCTTCTTCCTATCTAAAAAATAATACTTTAAAAATGAATCTCGACATATCTTTTCCAAGTATTTAACCCATTATTTATTGCATCACCATCTCTTCCTTACAATAAAAAAAATATAAGATTCTTTAAAATGAAAATATCGCCTTTTGGCAACAAATAGAATAAACAAAACGATTATGTGATAAAAAATCAGCAATACGTAACTGAACGAAGTAATACCAA
>BMAW01121015.1:0-15735 GCA_019974015.1 Nephila pilipes | reverse complement strand
GCATTTCACTTTCCGAGAAATAATGTTTCATATGAAATCGAAACATTTGAATCGAACAATGATAAATAAAAATTAATAAAATTGTCGACGCTCTCTTTGCCCCAAATTTTCTTATGATGCATTCAAAGACAAACTTTTATATATTTTCATTTTGTAGGATTTCTACCTTTACTATTTTGCGACGACGTTCACCGTCTGCACTTAACAATCAGGGCACTTACCATTTCTGGTACCGTAATGGATTCTAGTCCGCCTCTGCATGTAGGAATCCTTTGTTAATGATGATAATCAAGTCGTGAAGCGCTGCTATATGATCCGCGCTGAAAGAATTCAAATTTTTATTTATTTTGAGGTTCATTATTTGGCTCTAAACATATTTAGTTTACAATAAAAAAAAATCTTTGTGTAGTTAAAAAGATATGATATGGTCCCAGAAAATGGGAGACCTGGTGCCTATTGCGGGTATTAAAGATAAATAGACACAATGTTAGTTAATTTTATGAACAACTATTTGTTATGACTTAAAAAAGGACTATTTTTTTCTATATTCTTTATTTCTAAATTCCTGCACTTTATTTAATTATTATAATTGATTTTTTTCTAATGCAGTAAAAAATGGAAAGTTCGGTAAAATTTGAATTTTTTTTAAAAAAATAGAATTTACGTTACAAATCTTTTGACAAAATTACTAATCAAGCAAGGGCCTTTAATATGTAAAGAAAAAATAAGAAGTATATGTATCTTAATTACTTCTGAAGAAAAAAAATTCTTAAAACCAAAGGTTCCCAAAATGGAAGACATGGCGATTCGTGGGTAAAGTAAATTTATAAAACAGAGTTATACATGAAGGTAAAGAATACAAAATAATTATTACTTGCCAAATATTTTGCGTTGAAATTTTGCTAAGATTGTCAGAATAAAGATTTATAAAACAATTTACTGTTAAATTTATTTTTTATTAATACTTTTCATACATAGAAGCATGAAGTCTAATGAAATTATATTTAATTAATTAAATCATTAATGAGATACCTGAGTTTAGTTTAGTTTAGTCTTTATTAACGTCGCACTAGAAGCAACACGAGGGCTATTGGCGACGGACCTCGTAATTTTGAACCGTTCGAGTGACGAGGACGACACCTGAGCTGGCACCCCCCTCTCCTAACATCCACACCACGCCGACGGGAGGACTTTGAGCCCCGAACAGATTTAACGTGCATCAGCCCCGGCTACACGGCGGGTCTTTGGCGGCCAAGGATCGAACCCGCGACTGAGCGAAAACCGCCGGCCGCTATGAGATACCTGAGACTGATACTGCGAAATTTAATACGGGATATCCGGCTCAATTTTTGTAAGAAACAAATGAAAATCTAATGTCTCGGATATTTTAAGGTTGTTTTCTCTTTGGTCAAGAAGGAAAAGGTATAAATAAACTAAATATTTTTCACACATATTTGTTAGTAAACTAGTAATTATTTTATTTTGTCATAGGTTTTCATTTCGTCATGACTGTCGCTACAAATAAAAACTGACCGAATGAAACGAACAGCTGAGAACATCTGCTACTCAAAGCCCTAACCCCATAAAGGGCCATAAATTCTCCTTTGAAATTCTAAGAAGTAAGCAAGAAAGAAAAAATTAAAACGAAATCAAGTGCACTCTTTAAATCTTGTCATTACATTTAAAGAGCCGCGCCGCAACACGAGCTTTAACAATTACCCCCCACACCACCACCTCTTCTCTATTAAAACTGCCTTAATGTCTTTTCTATTTATTAGTTTTACACAAACTTAATGTTCAGAAAATAGCATCATTCTTTTATATCTTTTATTTCCTCTATCTCACATAGTGTTGATACGGAATGGTATCACTGGTACTCCTCAGATTTTTTTTTTCAATCATTGCTTTCTAGTTAAATACCAAACGCCGAGGGGCATCATCTGCTGGACTTTTCATTCATAATTTATTCCGTCACACTGAGCAAAAGCGATGACTCTGACGCTCGTCAACCATCTTATGTCTGTACCCCCCTCCTGGTAGCCAGAAGTGAAATCCAAGCCCATATCACCAAGGTAAACACTCCAAATAACCTATAATATAGATTTCGCGGTATTGTAACGTCATGTAGTAACTTTAAAAAAATCAAATATAACGTTCTCATCAAGCGTTTCTCTATTGATACGTTGGGCCGTAGAAGACACTCACGCAGCGTATCGCCCGTGATACGCTGGGCACAGGAGAGCCAACGCGAGCGTATCGCCTGTGATACGCTGGGAGCGAACGGGTTAACCAATGAAGAAGAATTGTGACGATTACCTACATTGGCTCCCGAAATTGAATGTATGCATCTCACACTCCTTTTGAAAGGTCTAAAACAATATTATTGAATACGCATTTAAGTTTAATGTTGAAAAGAAGAATAAAATTCGCGTTACTAAATGTTTTAGAACAAGAAATGAAAATAAATATTCCATGATGATGTCGCGTTGAAAATAGACGTAAGCCATATGGAGAGCAAGCAAATTGTCTCAACTTGTGATTTTATACTGCAAATTGGTTCTAAAAAATAGAAGTACAATTTTACTTTAAATTAACTTTGATAATTGTAAGTAAGAGTATTAAGATGCAAGACGTAGCAACAGGAAAAATCTAAAACCTATCTCCATTTTACGTTGACGTGGAAAAACTACTGGCACCTAAAGTGTGAATCCGGATCTTGAAAAATTGTGATATAGCTTGGTGAAGATTGATTTAGAACAGAGTGCTGTGCAGAGTGTTCGGAAAGGCCGGTTTGCATTTGGTTGTTGTTGGAGGAGTGCTGAGCTGCTGTTGATTGCTGGTGAAGTGAATGACGAAGACTGCTAAGATGCAATTTTGGTGTGAGATGGCTTGGAAGTCCAGTGTTGTGTAGCTACTTTCCTATTGGTGGGACGAAAGTGGCTTATTCGATTGCTATTGTGGCTGTCCTTGTTTTAAGTTAAAATTGTATAAGCAAGGTGGGTGTAGCATGTCCGAGGTTTTGATTTAGCTGAGACTTACAAAAAGTTTGATTTTAAAATTGAGAGGGATAATTTAATAATAATAATTCAATTTCATAAAAGAAATTCAAAATAAAAAGATTTTTAAGGGGGCTCATAGGAGTCCGAGAGGATTTGATTTGGCCTTTTAATTTTTTGATAGATTGGGTAGGTTTCGAAGATTTTAATGTTGATATTGTCAATTTGACTTACAGAATTAAAGAAGTTTATGGATAATATTTGAATGTGTTTTCTAAAGGTGGTTAATTTGAGGGTTTTTAAAATTTCTTTTTTGCGCATAAGCCATCTGGCTTTAGCAATCATTCTAACAGTTGAACTTAGTGTATTTTCAAGAATTTGAATAGTAGATTTACTGGCGTATCCCCGCACCGGAAATGCATAAGTTAAAATTGGACGCATAACATAGGTGTAAATAAGCACTTTGTTTTCTAAGTTCATTGTTGAGTTTCGTTTAATTAAGAGGTAAACTTTACGAGGCAGGCATATGAACTTTTCACGCGTTTCTCTACTTTACAGCTTATCGAGAAGTGTACACGTATACACGTAAGGAAGATAATGCACTTCACTTCAGTTCATTCTTCCCTGTATTAGTTACCCAGAATAAATGTGAACTCGCAGGTGGATTTCATTTGTCGACCATAGTCGAATGCATCTTGGGGGTCGAAGTTGCATAGTTGTTGAGAAGTTGGCGCTAGAGATGAATCCGGTTCTTGCGCGATTGCCAGAAAAAAGAACATCGCTACAGTATTTTAGCTTACAAATTTTTTTGCATCTTTCAAAAGCTCCAACTTTCTGATGCTTTCTATAAAAACAGAGATTGTGTCATTATTATATTTTGAATGAGACAGTATAACAGTTTTGTTTCTTTAAGATAACAATATTTGATTCCGTGGAGGAAAGAAATATTTTGGCTGTGAAAATGAGCTCTAAAACTGTAACGCATGTTGATATTCGCAAATTTATCATTAAAATAAGGTAAACTTTTGCGTGATGTGGCAAAGAAGAAGTCTAACACTTTTTCAGAAGGGCACAAAAAATTGTCCAAAGGTATAAAAAATTTGGGCATATTTCAAATAAAAACAAAAGAGGGAGTTAAAAAATAAGAGTCGTGAGCATCATTCGAGAAGTAAGAAAAATTCATAAAAAGTGAGCGCTGTAAAAAAACTGCCTCCTCTATTTCTACAGCTATAGAAAGATGTATTTTTGCGGAAACAATTCGAAGATTAATCCAAGAAACAAGACCTTATTAATATCACATTTACAAGAAATAGATGGGCTACTGGCGATGAATCTCGTTATTTTGAACCTCGATCAAGTGACGAGAACGTCACCTATGCTGATACCTCCCTCTCTAAACTTCCACACCGCCCCACTTTCGGTCTTGGCACCTTAATAAATTTAACGTTCATTAGCCCCGCTATCTGAATCCTGAGGCACATCGGAACTTGAACCAATGACTCGTCGAAAACAATGCCGTTTGCAGTCTGCGAATATGACTACTAGTTCTATGTTTTTGTTAGTGATGGTCGATGATATGGCGAAATTCTCCAAACTTCTTTCCCCAAACATCATCTTCAGTGCCAAGCATGTTGGTTTGCTTCGTTTATGGGTTATATGTCTACAAAAGGAGTGAAAATAAAAACAATTTTTTATTGATGGAGTGATGAATAAGATGAAATACTTGGAATAACTGAAAAACAATTTAAAACAACAGACCCAAAATAAGTTTAGTATCGCTATATTTCAACTAGATAACGATCCAAAACATACAGTTGAATTATGCTTGTTGTACAGTTGTAAAATGCACATGCATTCACCGCTTTAATCTATTGTTCTCGTGAAGATTGAAAACTTGTGGTCTCATGACATTGGGAGCAGAGAACACATAAAAACAGCAGTACAAAAAATATGGTCAAAAATATCCAGAGAAACAACACAAGCTGTTTCAAATCAATGCACACTGTTTGGAATGTGTTTTGAATGGAAACGGATAAGCAGCCAAACAATAAATTATGTATTTTAAGGAAATGCCTTAGATATATACTCAGTTTTGTAACTTGGAAATCTATAACTTCAATGTTAAAATTTTGGTAATAAAAGTATTGACGATGCTTTATATTTTTGTTTTCAGCCTCCTACAATTCTTCATGTGAATTTTATTGATACTATGAATGTTAAACTTGAATGGGTACTTTTTTTTTAAAAAAAAAATTGTTTTTTCTTTATATAAGAAAGAAAGCGAGTGGTTTATACTCAATATTTGAAGTTTCTGCATATCCCTTCACAATGTATTTTAATGTCAATTTCTCCCTCCCCCCACCTTAGAGGTGATTTACGGTAACATCTTAATAGTAATTATAACGCTATGTATTAATTATTTCATCTTTAGGCTTGGAAAAAGTAGAAACTTTTTTAAATGAAAAAATCTACTTGAGTTAACACTTTAAGGCATCTTAAGAAACTCACTTTAACAGTATCATGGGAGTGATTTGACCCCAGTAAATAAAGGCCGCGGTAGCTTACTGATCTTGGTCGCGAACTCGCGGCTTGCGGTTTCCGTCGAATCGTGGGTTCGAGCCCTTTGCTACTAAAGAACCCCCGTGTAGCCGAGACTGATGCACCTTAAATCCGTCGAAGTTCTGAACTCCCTTTGGAGGGGTGTGGAATTTAGGAGAGGAAGGTGCCAGCTCAGGCATCATCTTCCTCATTATACTGAGGCTCAAAATTACGAGATCCTTCGCCAATAGCCCTCGTGTTGCTTCTAGTGCGGTGTTAATAAAACCAATCTCAATATCTCTCACTACAATAAATAAATTCTATTTTATATATATAATAAAGACATCTAAACGAGATTAGTATAGTACTACTTCAGCAACAACCAATAGGAAAGCAGCTACTCAACACTGGACTATAAGCCATCTCACACCAAAGCTGCCTCTTAGCAGTCTTCGTCACTCACTTCTCCAGCAACCAATAGCAGCTCAGCACTATTCCAGCACAACCAATAGCAAGCTAGCCCTCCGAACACTCTGTACAGCAAGTTCTAAATCCATTTTCACAAAGATACATCACAAGTTTTTAAGATCCAGGGCTAGAAGAGCGATTCACTCTGTAGGCGCCTGTAGATTAGCAGCAACGAGATAAGGTATATTATAAGAATTATATATTTGATGAAAATTATAAAATTTGTTTCTTACAGTTACTGCTAATAATATTGTGAGGCCTTTTACAAAGGAAATTGGCACAATTGTATATCTCTCTCATTTTATTTTCTGTCTTCTTTCCTTGCACATGCACTACACCTTTCTTGCTGAGATGGGGATGATGGTTTTGACTTTGTTTCCCTCGGCCATATCGTTAAGTATTTCTAATATTAATTCCCTCAGATTATATGGCAATTTTTTTTTTATTTTCAATCGCTCTTTAAGATATGGTTCAATGAGAAAAAATATTATTCTAACAGGTAGTTTAGCCTACTAATGTTTCCGACTCCATTTGCAGCATTGCAAATGCAAACTAGAAACAGCAAGAAGTAGAAACAAAAATTATTACTACGGTATGTAATAGTAAATTAAATCTTCATGAAGTAATTTAAATAAACTTACGGTATCACGTATGAAATATCATCCCATATCAGTTTTCTTTGTTACGACTAAAAACGAAATGAACAATACATATCAGTTTTCTTACCCAACGAAATGAACAACGCATGTGAACATTTTTTTATCATAACGATATTCTTTTTCACGCCATAAATTAATACAGGAAAAATCAGTGTTACCA
Organism: Nephila pilipes; assembly: GCA_019974015.1. NCBI lineage: Eukaryota > Metazoa > Arthropoda > Arachnida > Araneae > Nephilidae > Nephila > Nephila pilipes. Next base: position 8,914 of record BMAW01121015.1, on the reverse strand, counting down.
GTAGCGGGGGTCTTTGATAATATTAGAAAAAAAATTTTTACTTGCGGTGATTTGTCACCCATGATGCCTTTTAAGAGTTGAAACCTCTAGAAGCGTGAAACAACAGCCATTTTCAAATCATTATACTGATATGTTCTTGGATTAAACATTGGAAGCCATTCAGGCTGTACAGCACATTAGTAAATGGATTTAAATATAGTTTCATGAAGGTAGATTTAACAATCTTTTTTAAAAATACAAACATCTGAGTGGATGAATTCTTAATATCTTAGTATTTTTACTTAACGTAGTGTGAATCATTTTAGCTTTCTTTAGCTATAATCATGTGACTTATTAATTGGTTCAATTAACGTCGCACTAGAAGCAACAGAGGGCGACGGACCTCGTAATTTTAGACCTCGAATAAATGATAAGGACGACACTTGAGCGGGCACCTCCCTCTTCAAATTTTCCCACGCGCTGTAGAAAGACTTGAAGCTTTGACAGCTGGCACCCTCCTTCTCAGAACTTCTACACCACGTCACGGGAGGAGTTTGAGGCTCAACAGATTTAATGTGCATCAAATCGACGGTTCGACGAAAACTACCGGCCGTGTGTTCGCGATCATGGCTATTAGGCTACCGCGGTCACATAATCATATGATAAATTAAGCATTTTTTAAATTAAAATTGCATCAAAAATCCATAACATATAGGATTATTATTTAAAAAAATGCTATTAATTTTTAAATGTTATTTTTAATGCTTACATATACACGCTATTTATTTTCAATACCTCCTCAATCCCTGCGTCGTCTGTAGGAGACAACAAACAATACTTTCAAAAAAATGCCGCCAAGTTAAATAAAAAGCGTTATTAGTACCCAGAATTAGTTAATTTTCTTGTTAAAAGATGGTGGTTCTGAAAAAAAAATGATTTTTAGTGAACATTTTGCATTCGTAGCTTATTTATTATAGCAAAATGAAAAGGGTGTTTTCCGAGAGAAAAAAAAAATTATACGCTTGCGCATCGCTAAGTGTTCATATTTGTTACTATTTGCGTAATAAAAAATTATTAAACACACTGTTGAATTCCTTAAGAATGCCGTTTATAAAGAACATTATTAATTTCTCTCTCAAATCTTCCCACTTCTGATTTAGAGCGCTGTTATTTCAGTGTCGCCTGTAGGAGACATTGGGTCAATGACTATCAAGATCTCTCGATTTGAACCTATAATTATGGAATTTATTTCAGCTCGGAATGATATTCTTTAATTGCTATCTGAATTCACCAAATGTAGATATTTAAAGGATACAGGGAATAATCTGTATCTGTCAGAAAATGAAATGAAACATAATTAGTGATCACTGTAATTATGTCTAATTTAAAATTTACCAGAATTCGAATCTATTGGGCAGAAAAACTATAACTCCCGTACTTGCAGACAACCTTTCTTGGAAATCACGAGTTTTCAATAAGAAACAACTTAAAATTGAGAAATAATTTAGTAATATAATATAAAGAGAGAGCGAGAAAAAAAAACACCAATGATAAATTTTGGAAATTAAGATTCTTCTGTAAACAGTTCGGACAAGAAATATTTTGTGATTCAAATTTTACATTATGCTCATTGTTATGAATTACTCATTAAATTAAGATTAAAGAAATATTTTAAATTAACATGATGATGTGACTTTGTCCCAATGTCTCCTCCAGGAGACATTTAATTTCTCAAAAATAAAAATAAAAATAATTTTTTAACATTTTTTTTTCTGTACTTTTTCATGTATTTAGAACCGATTGATACAATTTTTTCTAAAATTTATGGTTCAAAATTGACCTTAGGTCTGAGGAGGATAATCAGTACGAGTTTTTACGTGTTCTTAATACAGATTTTATATTGTGTGGCAATGCTGTTAAATAAATAAAAAGAAGGTAAGACTTCTCAGCGTTGCCAGAAACTTTGAACACTTTTGTGTGACTTTCATTGAGTGATTTGGAAGCCAAAGGTTCTTGGAGTGAAGACAATGTGTTAAAACGTGTATTTCTCTGTGCGGAAGAAAATCATAGTTCCTCAACCTTGAAAAAATATTTTGTGTGAAAAATTGCCCCATATAATTTATTGTTCTAATACCATTAAAAAAACGAGTTGCTGGTTACACTGATTTTTCTTGTAATTATTTGTGGGATATCGTAATAATGAAAAAGTTTACTTTCGTTTTGTACTTCATTATCTACACAACAATGAGAAACAATCCGAGGTGATATTTCACCCTGGTACTGTAAGTGTTTTAGAATTATTTTGCGAAGATTTGATTTACTGTTACGTACCGTAATTACAAATTTTGTTTCTTGCACTACAATTATAAGCTGAGAGGTAAGGAAATAATTATTTTTAAAGTGTTTCTTTTAATTTATTTCATTTTATTGCCGCGAAGAAATTTTTATCACATGGCGTTCCAAAAAAATATGAAATTTGAAAAAATTATGCTAGAAGCAGATCTTTGTCGCAATTATGAAGACAATATAAGTGATAATGAAGAAGACGATGTAGAAAACTGATGTGTAGAGTGGTTATGTAGATTTCATTCATAACAACATAAAAAGAAGTGCTGAAATATTAAGTGATGAAGAAATGCCTTATCATTCGCACTATTATATGATATAACTGTAAAAAAAATAAATTATACAATTTTCAGGGAATATGTAATTATTATATTATAATCTAATTTCATTTATATGTCTTTTTTTAATATTCATAAAGTAAAATTAATTTACCGGAGTAAAATTATTCCCATAGTGTTTGGACCTATTTTGTGTTTAATATCGATTTGTATTTTTGTGTGTATTCAATGTCTTTATTTTCTTTAGTACTTTCGTATGTCTTTGGTTTATATGTATGTATTTTGTTTTATATGTTTGTGGTGCTATTCCCACGCCATCAACCCAGAATTTATCTGTTGTGTATTGGCAACATCTTTGTGTTTGGAACGAAGAACTGGGTTAGGCGGGAGACGCCATGAGTGTATTAGTGTTAATGTACGAGCTCGCCGCACAAGTAAAGCTGCTGACAGTCGTTAAAATAAATTTATAGTTTGTTAAAAAGTTTCTCATCTTTTTACACACGACTATATCTGATAAAGCATTAAATTTATCATACAATAACATCACACAAGGATGTTGCCAATGCACAACAGGTAAATTCTGGGTTGATGGCGTGGGAATAGCACCACATACATATAAACCAAAGACACACAAAAGTACTAAAGAAAATACAGACATGAATACACACAAAAATACAAATAAATATTGTTTTGTTTCACGGTATATGGGGAAATATAACGCTGGTTACCTGAAGAAGATTTATAAATGATTGTATTATTTTGATTTAAAAAAAAAAAAGAACTGATTTTATCTAGGACACGTATGCTTTCATATTATTGCTTGCAAGACTCGTGGCTTTAGGTTTTAGATTTTAATCCGAAATGTTCTCATATATGATAAATTTTAGTCCTAAAGCTATGAATTAGGTTTAGTTGCTAGCATTGTCAAAGATCGAACGCGTTCGAAAAGCAAATCTTAGACTGTATTTAAGTTGATCTATCTGTTTGTACAAGGGATGTTCCGAAAGTGAGTTTTGTCACTTTTTAGAAAGAGCACTTTGTACCCTAGATGAAACGAACAAAAACTTTTAGATTTCACACTCGTTACCGGTTCAACGACGGAAGTAGCGAAAGTGGAGGAGGAATGAGAATGATGAAGAAAAGAGTAGTAGCAGGCCAGCGTGCCCAAAACGTGTCTGATAGAATGGTGATTGTCAATGGAAGTGCCGGTATTAGTTGCCGGTATGCCGGTAATGGAAGTGCTGGTACATGGGACCAGTGTGACCGTTATCTATGAAGGGCTACATTTCCGATTATGGTGAACGGGTCATTTCTCTTCAAATGGGTATAAACTGGTGTTGCATGTTCAGTGAAGATCGAAGGAAGGAGTGGAAGATGAAGATCGAAGTGGGCGTTCCTCCACATCTACGAATAAGAACAACACTGCTGGAATACAGGACATGGTGTTAGCGGATAGACGCATAACGGTGTCGGATGTGGCGTATATTAATCGTGCTCAGGTCCTTTCAAAAAAAATGCTGAGATGGAGCAGGATATGCGACAGTTCCTTGCATCGTGAAGCACCGAGTTACCTGAATAATTTCTTCAAACTGATTGCACGCTACGACAAATGTCTCAGTGTCGATGGCGACTCTATCGAAAAATAGTGCAAGGTGTGTAGTTCATGATGACATTTTCTTTTCCCATTAAAATTTCCGTGTGAAAAAGTCACAAAATGTACTTTTGGCACATCCCTCGTACACCGATGAAAAAAAATACATCTTAGCATATTACTGAACATATTCGAAAAGCGATTTTTAAACTGTATTTAAGCTGTTTTGTCTGTTTTTATTTGAGTGAAAAAATACATCTTAGTAAAATACCTTCCCTTGATGAATAACTTGTAAAATGGCGTTGCGATCGCCTGTCAAATTGTGTTTACACCCCTAGATAAGTTAGTTATGAAGCGGCCCTGCAATCGCCCCTTCAAAATGTTTGCATGTTTCTATGTAGGGGGAAGTTTCTTTGTGTAACCGTTAGTGAAGTAGAAGGGACGCCTGTTATTATTTGATTAATTAATTACAGTCCCCTTTTAATTGGTTTGAGAGCAGCAATAGCGCTGCATTAACAAATGTATCAAAACTCTGATAATTGTTTTTGTAACTAATATGTGTTTATTGAAATCTTCTGGAGTTGTGTATTAGTTGTATTATAGTAACACATCAATCAATAACTCTCGAGACTAACTTTGAAAACAACATTTTTTTTGCAAATTTTTTTTTATTCATCAACATAACACCTTTTGTTAATCACCTTTTAGGTGATACAATCGTTCCAAAGCTTTTCCAAATCTTTTTTTTTTCCGCAAGAAATCTTTTTTGTTGCGAGTAAATAGCGATAAACAGCTTTCTGAATCATCGACTCGTTGCTGTTTTTGTTCCATCGAAAGCAATCGCGGCACCCACTTGGAAAAAACCTTTTTCATGCTCAATTTTTCATGAAGGATAGTAAATACACTTCCATATGATATCTGTGTCATCTCAGCAATCTCACGGAGCTTCACTTTACGATCTTTCATTATAATTTTTGTCACTTCACTCACATTTTTCGGTGTAACGGCTTCCACAGGTCTACCCGAGCGTTCCGCGTCATTTGTGTCGGTACGACCACGTTTAAACTCGGCAAACCACCGACAAATCGTTGCTTTTGGTGGACAAGAGTCCGGGTAACATTTTTCGATCCATTGTTTCGCTTGCACGGTGTTTTTACCCATTAAAAAACAATGTTTTATCAGAACACGAAACTCAGTTTTTTCCATTTTTTAAACAAACTACAAAACGACTTTACTCCAACCTCGATAACTCAGCTGTTTCTGGTCCGATCGACTTAAAATTTTGACACGTTTCAAGCAAAGGTTCGTACTCTAGAAAGACCTGGTTACAGGTTTACTACGAGCGCCATCTCTGGGTTAGTCTCGGGAGTTATTGATTGATGTGTTATTGTGTTAGGTACGATAGTGTGGATGAAATATCTTCCTTTGTGTAACCGTACTTCACAGAATTAGCAGATTTTAAAATTAAAAATTTAAGAAATAACTTATTTCTATTGGTATAACATCTGTCAATTTTATTGTGCTTTTGTAATATTTATATTTAATTATTCGTTCTTTATGATATCTAATTGTTTTGTGATACTGATATAAGATGTCGTCTTCAAAAAAAGTCATCTACTGTATGAACGACATTTTCTGGATGTTCTTGAATTAACTCCATACCTTGATTTTCTTCAAATGATTCTAACTGTGGGGATGTGTCAATATCAATTCACACATCGCTAATATAAGTTTTATCTTCCTCAGATTCAGAAGTACTCTTTCTATTCATCCATTCAAGTTCAAATACATTTTTTTAAACTTGTAGTGGATGTCACTTAATATTAAAACATTTTTTTTCAAATATTAATTCATTTAATTAAATTTGATTGGTGAAAATGCAGTTTAGCCCAACCACTTGGCGCTATTTCAAAAATTACCAAACTTGGCGACTTTTTTTTGGCTGAACGTTAAGTCCGCGAAGCGGACAAGGGTAGCCACATTTGATAAAATACCGCCAAATAATTCCTGTCGCCAGGTGTTGTTGGGCTAAACTGCATTCCAACCATTTAATTTACTGGATGAATTAAGAAACAAGCCAATGCTTCTACTACATCATTAATCTTGCAATGGCAAATTTAGTAGAGCGTCGGCGTAGAATCTTCATGCCTTCGGATCGAATGTCGTCGGAGCATAAAATTTTTTTTATTTGATTTTCAAATAATTAATTTTAGTTTTATATGGGAGAAAAAAAATTTCTCTTATATAAGATATTTAGCAGGATATAAATTTAGGAATAAATACCGTCAGTGACGAAGCGTATAGATCGCTGGAAAGAAAATTTCTTTTGCCACTTAATATTGTGATTCTGTCCTATGTATATACATATTTACATTATTAATTGTAATTATTTAATAAAAAGTAACTAAAATAAAAAAAAATTGTTGACCTAAGTAAGAATTGACTTTAATTTTTTTTTTATATATATATTACTTGTTTGGTACAATATCTCAATCCCTTTGTTACCTAGTGTATTTATTATAGTAAGAAACTAAATAGAAATCGAGTGTTGACCGCTGCAATGTAACTAATCTTTGCAAAACGCCGATTTAAAATGGAAATATATGTACAAAGAAATTTAAGAGTGTAACTCTCTAAATACTTTCATACATTGTGTATGCTTGCATATATTCCTTCATGTAAGAATTTCTTAGGAAAACACATACTTCTCGCAATACGAAAATTTTTGTTTCTCGATGTCAGCTTTTAAAACAAAAATTTATTTTCCCTATGCGAATGTGTTAATGAAAATTGTTAAAATATGTTTTTTACAAAATATTTTTAAAAACTTTACGCCGAAGAATGAAAAAAGCGACACTTTCACCATGTGTATCTAGAATATCACTTCTTTTTCAAACTAGTGCATAAAATCCGAAAATATTAGTTATTAAAATTAAATCAGCACTCAAATTGCGCAGAGTTAATATAATCATTTAACTAGAGTTGTTTCAACAAAATCACGGATCTAAATTTTTTTGACTAAAAATATATGAGTGAGAGTGATTTGTAAAAAAGTGGCTTACATTCCCCACCCCACCATCGTATGAAAGTAAAGTTTTTCGATAATATTAGTTATAACTTTACTACATCAATTCTCATCTTTTAAATCGTGTTATTTTATCAAAGATTTCTCACAACGCGTATCTTTATTTTTATAATCATTGCGCCATCTGGGAAGATGAAAATGACTGAAATTGAAATAAGAAATTTTTTTTACTATTGAATTAATTAAATTAATACTTTGAAATTGCATGAGTTTCCGCAACATAAAACTCGGGGTCAATAAATAGAGTTATTTTAGAGTACTGAGTGATACTTTTTACGCGTGTTTTTTATATGAATAAGAATCGATTTAATTTAAAATTTATGATGAAGGGGTTGTTATTTTACTCTTCCTTTGAAATTAAATAAATCATTCATTTCATATTATTTTTATAGTTTTATCTTAATTATACAAAAGGAAATGATAAAAAAGGGATGAATGGTACTTTAATTAATTTGAAAATTTGTTCCTTGTTTGTATTTTAAATCATGAGAGCACGATGATTATATTTTACTGAGTGAAAAAACGTCGTGAAATTTCATCTATGTATTACATTGCACTATTGTTACAAAGGTCTGAAATCCATCTTACTATGAAAGCTATTTTCAAAAAAACTTCCTATTTCGTTACACTATTTTTTCATTTTAGTTACTTTTTAATTACTTAATAAAATACTCAAATATTCTAAAAGTGTTTAATACTTTCCAAATGTTGAAATAATTAAAGTTAAAAAGCTTCGCTTTTAGCAGGGATTCTTTAAAAGTGTATTTTAACTTTTATAAAATTGATTCCACTGTTTTATTTTAAAGTTGTGAAAATTTATTTGTTTTAACTGAACAGTGTGCCAGATCATACTGAATAGTTATTTAATGTTTTGTTATTTATTTATTGAGTTAACACATGGAAAAATGAGTAGATATGTGTATATGAAGGCAAAACAATAAACTACTGAATAAAGTCTTATAAAATGATATGAAATTAGTTAACAAAAAATACACTATTTGTTTAGCCTCGTAGATTTCCATTTTATTTTATGAAATTTATGCTTGACAAGAAAAAAAAAACGATTAACTTTATTGGCAGGCATTTTGGGAACTATTTGAATCTGAGTCTGATTCATTTTCACTCGAATCAGAGCTAGGAGAACTGTCGCTCGCTTCAGAACTATTGGATTCTGTTACAGGTGAACTTTCATTCGAATCCGAACTACGGGAACCCGAGCTAGTGTTACTTTCGCTCGATTCAGAACTATTGGATTCAGTTCCAGATATACTTTCATCTGAATCCGAGCTAGTGTTACTTTCGCTCGATTCAGAACTATTGGATTCTGTTGCAGATGAACTTTCACTGGAATCCGAGCTAGTGTTACTTTCGCTCGATTCAGAACTATTGGATTCTGTTGCAGATGAACTTTCACTAGAATCCGAGCTAGTGTTACCTTCGCTCGATTCAGAACTATTGGATTCTGTTACAGATGAACTTTCACTCGAATCCGAATTACCGGAATTCGAGCTAGTGTTACTTTCGCTGGATTCAGAACTATTGGATTCAGTTCCAGATATACTTTCATCTGGATCCGAACTACGGGAATCCGAGCTAGTGTTACTTTCGCTCGATTCAGAACTATTGGATTCTGTT
>BMAW01121010.1:1547-18407 GCA_019974015.1 Nephila pilipes | reverse complement strand
CTTATGCCTAAGGAAAAATTCATAAAGTTACATTAACATTTATTATTACTTCGCATTTTGTAAGAATTTATACTTCAGGCAAGTACTTTAAATTTTTATTCTTCTCATAAATAAAATTATTGCATGTACAAAAGCATTTCATTAAATTGCATATATATATATATATATATATAAATAATATGAATTTTGAAACTAAAAGAAAGGATTTAAATACAGGATATTCAAAATAGAAATTACCGATTTATAAAAAGCCTTCATTATTTGTCATGTTGACAAAGTACCTAATAATTATGCTATTATTTAAAAATATTATTACAATTTGATTATTAATAAACACCTAGAAGTGAAAAGGGCTTATTTAGAAAATAATTTTGGTGACCTAAAAGTTAATAATTGAATTACAACTCGTATGCAAAGTAAGATTGCAAAAAATTAAATTAAATTTCCTTACATGATTATTACTCCAAAATTTCATTAAGCCCCCATTAAATAAAAAGTATAGCTAAAAGATAAAATACTTATTAAACTATAGCAGGTAAATTGTTCCAAAATATTATGAAATGCTGTTAAAGAATTTAATAAAGCTGATATCATTAAAAATAGTTAATATATAATTAAAAATAAAAAAATACAGATTTATTTGCTATACTTAGTTATTATTTTGAAAATCTCTTTAATTCGATAGACACAGATAACTTGGTAAATGTATTATTTAATATTTATGAATTTATTTCAAATGATAAATTTAAGTCTTTAGTTAATATTGACATAAAAAGGTATTAGATGTAACGATAAAATAATTTAAATAAACTAAAACTATTCGACAAAGAAGACCTGCAAGTAAATGCTTGTCGAATATATACTTACATTATTGAAAGCATAATTATATTGATAAAGATAACTTTATCATTTATATATACACTCATATCCATAAATTAAGGATAATTCAGAATCACAGGAAAATCGAACTCAAAAGTAAACATTTCATCCGTAGAATTATCGCTCACATTTTCAAGAATAATATGGAATTTACAGAAAGCCATCAGATGGCGATGATAGTACATCACAATGACGAGAGTGTAAGAGAGGTGTATATAAGGAATGGTAGCAAAGAAATAAAATTGTTCTCAAACGTTCTGTAAGCCTCTCAGTGCCACAATCGAATAGTTATTGCATAGAGGACACATGTGGATGATTTTTTACGTGGAAGAATTATCACGCCTGGAATGTGAGCGTTCTCAAATGGAACTTGGAATCACACAAAGTGTCCTCTCTAAACTTTGGTAACGATTCCAAAGAGATGGAAATATAAGTAAACATTACAGTACAGCTCACTCCCCCGAGTTACAGCACCGAATGACAACCGGTATTCGGCAATAACTGCAAAAAGTAGTCGAAGCACAGCACCAGACCTTTCTCGTCAGTTCTCTTCAGCACATTTACGATAGTTTTAAGGCAAACCGTGAACAGATGTATGGGATAGATTGGTCTATTCTCTCGTACGCCTGTCAGATGGGCTCCGCTCACGGTAACTCAATGTCATCAGCTTTTAGCCTGCAATAATAGAGAATATATAATGCGGACATCGTCACAGTGTGATGTTTTCCGATGAATCCAGATTTAGCTTGCAGTCAAATTCACGTCGGATTTTCATCTAGAGAATGCCAGGTACCTTCTATCACCCAAACTATGTCATTGAACGAGACCCTTACGGTGGTTCAGGATTGCTCGTTTGGGATAGAATTATACTGGGCTCCAGGACAGATATACATGTTCTAATCGGAACCACAACTGGTGAACTTTATCGGGACATCATTCTGGAACAACCTGATCGTTTGTTTAGGGGGGCCGTGGCGCAGAATTTGTGTTTATGGATGACAACACCCGTCATCACCGTGCAAACATTATAAGCGAATGCCTTCAATCTGGATATATCACCAATATGTAATGGTCAGAATTCTCATCTTACTTGAATCCAATAGAGCATGCGTGGGAAATGTTTAGCCGACGAGTTGCAGCCCATCAACCACATCTTACATATGTACTGGAAATTCGGAGAGCATCTTTTGCTGAGTGAGTAATCTTCCCCAAGATCAGTTCTATAATTTGATACTCAGAGTGCGTATGTGTTACACGGAATATATTTCATCATCTGGGAGACATACAAGGTATTAACTTTCATAAACCATGTAACGGTAATTTTTTGTTTGGGAGATATTTTTTTGTAATTGCTCAAGGGAGCAAAAATCGTTGTTTTTATGAATGATAAAATACATACACCATCTTTTTTGTTCTTTATCTTTTGTTTAACGATTGGCTTTTTGAACCAGTCACAATTGTTTTGTTTCTGAACTTTTATTTCCCGAAATTAGCATTATCCTTAATTTATAGACATGAGTGTATATGATCTACTTGTTTTGAATTATAATAAGCATGCTGAAGATAAATATAATTTATCTTTTTATCCAACATGTTTAATTCAAATTAATAATAGTGAATATGAAACAGAGCATTTAAGCATATAACTGAAAATTATAGATAATAAAATTAATTGTAATATTTATACCAAGAGATACAGCTTTAAATTTTATATTAATAATTTTACATCTGGAGTGTCTATTTACGTGTTTCTATTTTTAGAAACAATACACCATGCATGACAAAATGGTACTATCCGAACTCAGAAACGTAGCAAGTGTGGGGCACCACTGTCCATAGATTAACGAGGTGATGGATGGCTTCACAGATACGTTCGGGAGAAGAAACGTGCAATGGTAGATCGACTGATTGTTCATATGAATCAAAGTGCTACCAAAAGAGTATCTTCAAAACCTGTTCAGTGAACGTTGCTGCGTTTGGGACTCCGCAACAAATGGTTCGTTAATGTACCTATGCTATGAAGGTTGGAATTTCAACGCCAGTACCGCAACTGATCTTTTATTGAGATACGAATAGCGGCTTCTTTTGAGGAATCACATTTTTTTGCTCCATTGGCCGTTGATGTATACAGAGAGAAGCATCAGGAAACAAACATCTTGCGAACATTTCTAGGAGTGATTCTGTATCATTCATCTTAACTTCAATAAATGGAAAATCCTATTGCCTTTCCGCTGAGTATCGATTCCTGCAGGTCGTGAAAGCTTGTAGCCTCCCTTATTTTATATAAGTCTTTCATTCAACATTCGGTGCTCTGTGAATGTAAAGAATGAATGCCTTATGAGTCTTATCTGTAATTAAATTAACAAAGCGCTGTGGGTATGTAATGTTGATTCTTGATTCTTATTGATCGTGAAAGCATGAGTCTTAACTACCATTTCTCACGCAATCGGTATGATATTCTGTACTCTACGGATCTATAATCTATCAGATATTCTACATTCTACGCAAAAGAATTTAGTCACCTAAATCAACAAATTACCAAGCTTTTCAACCTGAGTGATTCCTTAACTTTTGTATAAGTTACCCACCTTCTAAACTTTGTTTTGGAGTGAAAAATTTACAGAAAAAAATCACAAATATGTTAATATTACAAACGAGGACTTGATTGATTGTTAAGGACGCACAGCGAAGCAACACGAGAGCTATTGGCCACAGACTTCGTAATTTTGAACTTTGGCCAAGTGACGAGGACGACCCCGGAGCTGACGCCTCAATCTCCAAACTTTCACACTACATCAATGTGAGGGCTTAGAGCCCCGATATACTTAATGTGCATCAGCAAGAAGTAGTGGAATCATGATTGGAGCCTACGACTCGAAGGGAAACATCGCAGAATGCGATTTTGCGACCATAGCCACTCGGCTTGCACGGCTGCAGTGCAGTTGAAAACGGAGAAGGAGAGAAAAAAAAAATACAATTAATATATTCATACACATGTTATTTGTGTTTTTACCTATAAAATAAATCGAAAACTTTTAATGTTTCTTTAGAATTTTTTTATTCTATTTAATTTTGCGCAGCGATTAAGTAATATCTGATATATGAATCAAAATTTGAGTACGTATTGCTATAAACTTAGTATCATTTTTAAATTTTTGGAACATTCTATTTCAGAAGTACATAATTATCCTTATTTTTATAAAAAAAATAAATATCTCTTTTGAATCTATTTTTTTAAAATGTTTGTACTTATTTCAAACGGCATTCTATTTCCTACTAGAGATCCGATGCATGTCCTTCGACATCCGAGAAAGAAACCGGTATGGCTGCAGAGGTTTGAGGTCTGGTCAGGCATGATGTGAGTGAATAGAAAGGGAGTCAAGCGAAGACCTCCAGGTCTTTAACGAAGGCTCTAGGACTGCCTTGAGGGATAGGAATGAAATTTTTTGAGCCCCATGCTCACCTTTCCAGGGCAAAAGCTTGCCTTTATTTAATTTGTATTGATTTTTATGCTCATCGATAAAAGACTCATCTGGCTGACGAATTTCTGCCAATTGGAGATATTCTCCGGATGAATTGACCATCTAGATCTCCTGTCCTAACCTCATCCTGTCCTAACCTCCTTTAGGATGCTTTTGGATCAACACTGAAAACTAGACTTGGCCCTCTGGGAACCATCCATAACCTGAAAACAACATCGCTGAAGAAGTGAGACCTACTGCCAAAGAGTCACATAAGCTGTCTCATTTCCACATTATTCATGTTGTGAAAGCTGTGCAACCGGATCATACTCCCTACTAAACCATTTTTTTTGTTGATTCATTAGCGACTTTTCTTTCAGACATTTCTGCGTTTATGAATGGTGCACTCGATCTTGCGTGTATCATAATTGTTGTATGTATGTATATTTTCCAGAGATAATCAACCAAAAGTGAATATAATTTTAATTTTTAACATAAGCGTGTTAAATGGTACGCTTTAATTTTTATTGAATTTCTATATTCCCATAATTTTAACAAAGGATGGAATGAATGCCTAATTTGTTTTGAGATCCGTTAGGAATTGTCTTATAAAGTACATCAAACTGAAAATATTTAAGTTTCTGTGTGAATTAGTAATTCACAAGTTTTAATTTGCATTATAACATCTCTATAACTCAATAATTGTTTTTGTATGAAGCATAGTATGAATTGTGTGTGAGTCGTATAAAAATCAATTAAAATAAAATAAATTTGATCTGAAGAGCTTTAATTCAGAATTATATTTATTTCAATGAATATTATATATGATGCACTATAATCATCATTTAATTTATTCACCATAGCAGCAATAAAGGGAGACACGTACATTTTAAGGTATAAAATATTCTTCTAACTATAAATTATTGTTATCAGTTATTAATATTCATCTATAATCGCCTACTTCTAACAATAAAAAGGGGCAATTAAAAACAAATTTTCAAAAATAAACGAAGAAAAAAATGTCATCATAAAGTGGTACTAAATTTAAAAAACAACAATGGAATTATTATTATATCTCTTCTAGATAAAATTAAATGTTATTCAATTTAATAATTATGAAAAAATAAAGCAAAATACAATACGGGTAATGAATAATTTATCACCTATAGTAAGAAATATATTATAAAAGGTACTAACAATTTCTTGGTAATTAAAGAAGACTTGCGAATTTTTAAATAAAAATATGTGATAAAAGGACGAACAAAATCATATTTAAATTTCTAAAAAAATAACTTCTTTATTGTTGGGCTGTTATTTTTCTCAACCTGCACAATATATCACAGATGCTATTACTATACTTTTCACACTTTTCTTTGGTAGAAAAACTGTGTTTTTATTAGAAAAAAAAGAGTAAGTTGTATTAGCGTGAGACTTTAAGATGTTTTTTTACATCCGTTTACCCATAATTAGGGATTATTTTTAGCTCATCGAAGGACTTAATGCCATGGGCATTTCTGTTTCTAACACGGTATTTCGTGTGACTCTAATGGTTATTTCTAACAGTTCATGACACACAAAATCACGGAATTTTTAACTTAAAAGCTTCTTTTTTGTCATAAAATGATAAATAAAAAGAAGTCAGACATGCAATAAGACATGAAAATGAAATAGCTTAATGTTAAAATCTTTGATAAACTTCGATGTTTGGAAGAAGGAACTGTATAAAATTCTTTTGAAAAGGTTTTCTAATTGAATGTTAAAATCTGTTTGGATATAAATCAATCTTCATTCATTTTATACAGAAACATTTTTGCAAAACTTAAAAATATTAAAGAAAATATTCAAGAACAGCTACAAAGAGTGAATTATATGATTAAATCATTTGTTTAGAAGAATAAGTCAGATGTAATAGATTGTATAAATGAGTAGACTGTAACTTTCCAAATAGTAATAAAATTTATTAAAGTAAAAACAATTGGCAATTGTGCGATGCCAATAATAGTACACTATAGTACGTGAAGTAATGTCAATTCGTTAAGAGTGATAATCACGACCATACGTTCATGTCAAAAGCAATTTATACTCATGACACAAAATCACTTTATAAGGAGCGACAGGCAAACGATCATACTTTCATGTCACTAGTAAAGATTGTATCGGGTGGTTATAATTAAAGTTACACTATTCAAATACCTATAGAACCAGTTCTGCCTATCTGATTTTGATGGAATATATGCTATATAGACTACGGGGAAAAGATTTCTGCAATAACAAAAAGGTACAAATTTTGACCACCAGGTGGCTTTTATCGAATATTCCTTATGCAAATCCGTAAAACCTCTATATAAACTTACAGTCATAGCCATAGAATCATTCAGCGTGCGTTTGCCATCGCTAATCATGCCCTTACAAAAAAAGATCGAGTTTTACTGTTAATACTGTTTTATCAGAACAGCAGCAACCACTTTGCTGCTCTGCGTGAATATCGTCATTTAAAGGATCTGCGAAAAGGCCCCATATCGAGGATTGGTTTGAGGAAGGTGATCATGAAATTTGAAGAGAATTGAGATTTGGGTGTGCTGCTCGGAAGAGGACGGAAACCGGTTGGGACTGAAACTGTCGAAGAAGTCGCTACTGCTGTGATTGAAAGGGCCTCCAGTTCCATCTATTCTTCAGCAAGTGGTCGATCAGTGACACGCGAGTTGGAGATTCCGTGGTCGACAGTACTTAAAATTCTGCGATACATTTTAAAATGGTATCCGTACAAGATCCAAGTAATGCAAGATCCACGTAACGCTGACACTTAAAGATCACAAAACACGCCTTGAATTTGCTTGGCGACTTTGGAGAGAATGGAACTTGATGATGCTTGGCCTTGGAAAATTCTATGGTCAGATGAGGCGCACTTTTATTTAGATGGAGCTGTGAATAGTCAAAATTTTCGCATATGGGGTACTTCACCTCCTAATGTCCTGCATCAACAACCATTGCATTCTGTTTACGTGACTGTTTGGTGTGGATTTACTACTGAGATTATCCTCGGACTTTTCTCTTTGAGACTCTCATTCCACAAGATCCTAAAAAATGCTCTGTCACGAGTCCATGGTACAGTGAACTCCTTCAGCAGCAGTTAATACTTGTTTTACAGGAGCGACAATGTTTACAAACCACTATCTTTATGCAAGATGGAGCAACTCCTCACATTTGGCGCTAAGTCAAAGCACTGCTTAGTGCTAACTTTGGCGATAATCGTGTAATATCCAGACATTTTCCGGATGCATGGCCTTCTCGTTCACTCGACTTAAATCCCTATGATTTCTGGTTGTGAGGATTTCTAAAAGACCGTGTTTATAGTTATTCAGGACTTTACCCGATTTGATAGCTAGCATTATACGCCATGTGACCGAAATCTCTCTTGAGTTGCTTCGCGCTACCATTGAAAAAACTATAATGCGCTTTCAACAATTTATTGATGTCAATGGAGCACATATTGAACATATTCTGTAATTGAAGAAGCTTTAACGATTCTAACATATATTTTTGTCCTTCTTTGGGCACCACATTTCCTCCTAGTGGTCAAAATATGAACTATTTTTTTTTTTATTACAGAAACCTTTCCCCTATGGTCCATATAGCATATATTCCATCAAAATCCGATAAGCAGAACGGGTTCTACAGGTGGTGTAACTTTAATTATAACAACCCGGTACTTACGATTAAAACATAAAGAGAGACTGTACGTTCATGTCAGTTGTCCGAAGTTTCATATACATACAATATCGGTTGGAAGGGACGAGAATCACTTGGTACGCACTAAGCACGTAATTGCGCCGAGTCAAAATGTACCGAACACATCAATATAACTTCTAACTTCAAGTGAAGAGATTTTATTAATTTTATTTTTAGTTGCTCAGATAATGTTTCATAAATACATATCTTAAAATTTTGATATATAATGTATACGAATTTATATTATTTAAATTTATAGCATAGAAAATATTACAATCTTGTATAGTTTTTAGATACTTCAATTACTTAATAAAATGAAATAGTTGCTCGCATAAGTAAAATGTCTGGGAAAATCTAAACAATTGCGACAAGTTAATCCTGTTTATTAATGCAAGTAATACAGTCTTTGCTGTTCTATATTATTCCTATTTATTCCTTGTAGAAGAACTTTCTTCTTTACGTATTTTTTCTTTCCCTATTCTTTTACATAAAAATGAAATTAAATTTTTTTCTTCTAATGAAAGGAAAATGTATGGGTAAGAAATAATTAAATTTCTGCAGGAAAAAAGTATGAGAATACATATAAGCAGATCTGGCTTATACATTTTATAATTACATTAAGTTTTGTGGTTTTTTTTATTTCATAAATAAACAGAGAAAATGTCAAAAGTTTCGCACAAATATAATTTGCCGTATTTTTGATTAAAGGCGCCATAATTTTGAGAAAATAGAGTCTTCATGTTGAGCTCATTTCTCTTCTGCTTGTCCTTATTTTTTTTTTTTACCGGTGAGCTTCTAGAGTGTAATAGTTTCCATTTTTATATGCTTCTTTAGTTAAAACCGTTCTAAATTTAGTAAGACAGGAAATCAAAATTTAAGAAATTCGGATAATTTCTGCTATTTTTATTGTTTGTAATACTTAACAGTTCTGTCCTAAGAATCTACTTAAACATAATTATATGGTTAATGATGAAAATTTGAGCCACAAATGTAACCTCTAAGTTAAATGAAGAATGGCATACTCATGTTTCCATAGAGACGAAGTACTGATATTTACTGTTTACCTAGATTTATTGGGATATATTTATGATTCTAACAAAAGATATCAATTTTAAAATAAACTGCGTTAATTTATTAAATTATGTAAAAATATTCAGCTCCTTTGATTGTTCCAGTTATATTAAACAATAGAGATTCATGTCTTAGCTATGAAATATTTGCATAAGAAAACTAAAAAAATATATTTATTATTAAATTTAATGGCCACAAGGTGCGTGCATGTAATAAAGATGATTGAATACAGTTATTTTAGAGCTTTTAGTTAGTGAAGTTTTTTATTTATTTGATATAAAAGCATTTTATTAATTCAATTAATTCTAAAGGAAAATTAGGTAATTAAATACTTAGTAGTTTGTTGCCATAAAAGAAAAGTTTTTTAAAACAATATGTATTAATGTGAAAAAAAGTACTTTTCTTAGGATAGATGGCATTACAAAGGAAAACTGATGTTAATAATGTGCTCTATCATTTGTTAAATGGAACCAAAATAAATTTGACACTGATTCATTGGTTAGTAATGATTGGTGCCTCTCCAAGCTGTCACCGTTATTTTCGATTAAGTTGTCCTGGTATAAAGATGAGATTTCTGGTTTTTAATGAGAATACCAGGATTCCCCGTTATACACAGGAAAACAAGCAACTATTGAAACAATGGATTGCCTTCGATGAATTTGCACCACAGAAGTCGAAGACGGCCTCTTTGGCCAGAAAAGTTATTACGGGTAGTTTTTGGCTTGAAAAAAGGTGTCATATTCATGGACTTTTTTTTTTAAAAGAAAGGGGAATAAAACGATTACATATTACAATAAGTTTCTCCATTCCCATTTCCCTCGCAGACACTTCTTTAAACATTCTCGTACATTAGAAATTTCCATCAGAAGGACTTCATCAAAATAATCGTCCTTGAAAGTCAAATGAAATAGAAAGAATTAAAAAAAAAAAGGAATCGTTTTCAACGTCTATTGCCTAATCAAAACAATGAATTAGCTAATGAATTAAAAATAAAGGGCTTTTTATTTTTTATTACTTCTACAACGTCTCATTTATACATGTCTGGTCTTTGGCTTGAAGTTTCTCGTTAGTGTATAATTTATCACTTAACTCTAGAAACTATTGTAATTATACATCAGATGAAGTCTCAAACAAAAGAATTTGAAACACCTCAAATTTTTTTTAAGATAGTTGCGTAACAATAGTTTGAAAATTACTACCATCGTAGGATTGCAACATGTACATAACAAATGCTCCTGGAGGTGATCCTCTTTCCTTTTTTTTTAAAAAAAAAGTGCACACCTTTACATAAGAACTTTTTTTTTCTCATTACACGCTGCGGTAACTATCAATATGGTCGACTGAAGTTGTTCAAGGACAAAATTATCTTTTTAATTAGCCTTCTAAAATAATGTTTGGTTAAGAAAGATAAATGTTTACTCCCTTTTACGATACAGTTAAGGATTGAAAATTAATCGTGTCAACATAGTTCTATTATTTAAAAATGTAAAACCATTCTATTAATTTGAATTGCCCTCTCCCCATAAATTTTTTGCTGATCAGTTATGAAATTTTCATAATTATTTACAAATATTATGTAAACAGAATTTTAAGAAAAAACAATAGAAAAATGTCTCTTTCGTTATTATGTACTGTATATTTGCACTAAAATAGGTTACATCTATTACCTCAGGCTTCTTTATGAGAAATATTTAATTTGAGATGTTTGTAATAGGAAAGTGTTTAGTTTTTTTTTTTTCAGTCAGTAAAAACATCGAAAAAAGCATTCATATAAATGCATAATTAATTCAGTTGCACATAGAATAGCAATGCATTTTGATATGTAATAATTTGCCCTACGTTATTAAAACGTTTTTCTAAATTTCACTTGGTGTGTGTGTGTCATCAAATTTTCGATCCTTAATTTAACCAACTTCCCATCAAGCTAGAACTCTGAAACCTTGGGAATCGTTCTCACTCGTCTAACAATGCGATATTTAGACATTTGCGATATGTTTTAGCTAGTATTTTCTTCAATAATGCAGTTTATCCCAACCACTTGGCGCGATTTCAAAAATTGGCACCAAACTTGGCGATTTTTTTGTTTGGCTGAACGCTAAGTCCGTAAAACGGACCAGGGTACCCACATTTGGCAAAATACTGCCAAATAATTCTTGTCGCCAAGAGTGATTGGGTTAAACTGCATTCCAACCATTTAATTTACCGGATGAATTAATTAATTTTAGTTACTTTTAACGTTTTTATGTATTTCACTTGGTGTGTGTTTTTGTGTGTGTGTATCAGTGTGTCCTCAAATTTTCTATCATTATTTTAACCAACTTCCCATCAAGCTAGAGCTCTGAAATTTCGGGAACCGTTCTTACTTGCCTAACAATGCAATATTTAGATATTTGCGACAAGTTTTAACTAATATTTCAATATTTTTTCATAAACTTTACCACCATATAAAAGCGTTGTTTTAAAAACGTTGGTTTTTATCTCGAATTATTTATAATTATTATTCACACACACTAGAGTCTGTAGACATCCTTGACTTACCTTTTAAAAGTTTACCTATTTTATCTTATCCAGGTGAGCGTGAATCACGTGAAATAGAATTTAAGACCAAACTTTCTATGTTGAACACCCCTGTAAGTTATGTGATCTTTCAAAAGCGAATCTCAATATTAATTGAAAATTAGATTATCAATAATAAGTTAATCATTTGAGACCATTCAATACCAAAGGATACTCAATGTATATTTTGATCCTTATTTATACCCTTTTTCTGTCATATTTTTTTTTTTCATGGGGGGTAATTCCTAAAACCGATATTTTTTGAAAAGAATGCTAGTGGCTCATAGGGTCTCAAAAGCATCCCTATTGACATCAGTTAACAAAGGAACAATGACCATGGATCAATTAGGGTCCTAGTTAACTATAGTTCAAGTAATCAGGAAAAGACTAAGCCTCCTGAAAACGACGCTGAATGGCGATGTGTGAGAAAATTCGCTCTTATTGCTTTCCACTACAGCGCCTTCTAGCGGTTCACCACTTGCTCTCCACCTAGTTATGCATTGTGAGGTGAAAATTGCTTCTTTAGATGTTTTCTATCACCCCTTAAATTTTTGCCCTTTAGTTTCGAAATACCTTGTATATAAATTTATATTCAAGGTATATTCTAGTTAAGGACTTAGAAATGCACGACTTCAAATATCCTCCAAAGGCTTACAAAATAGAAAACGGCTCGTATAGGAATCGATTCGACAGACTTACTTCGGTGTGACAATCCCCTGTTATTACTTACCAGTTTATTGCTATCCTTTGAGGTATATTATTTTATTACATTATACATGTATCACTATATATCATACAAATATTATTATTATTTTAGTTGTATTATTTCTAATACTGTATAGTTTTGCATTTTGAAAACAGTTATTTCTTTATTCTCTTGAGTGTTATAAAATTTATCTTAAAATCTTATTCTCAATATTAAAAAAAATTGCTCAAGTTTTAAAAGCGCAGTTATACAAAATCTTAGAATAATTTGATGCAATTGGGGCTTACACCCACTCACACACGTGTGTATATATATATTACATCAAAAATGTAAATAATTGATAAAATGAAATAGTTTACAATAGTAAACATATAGGAGCAGAAAGCAAAACTAAAGCTACAGTTTTGTAGCAAAGTGAATCATAATAATAATTTATTTAAAAGATTAAATAAAGAAATAAAATAAAAAGGATACTTATAAGTTATTTTTGTATGTCTAGAAACTTTAAACAAGATAAATAATAAAACGATTTAAAACAATTAAATGAGAAACAAAATTATCACAAAAATACTAAACCTATAAACGATGGCCAAAAGATAAAACTTTACTTATAAAAAAGTACAAACAAAAGCTTGAAAGAACAGTGATAATTAGAAAGAAAAACCATAAATAATGAAATATAACATTTTTAAATTTTGAATCTGAATTGTGGCAAATTTGATGTTTGTTAAACAATGTTTTTCTGATACCAAACTTTCTCAAACAAAGAAAAAATGTTATAAATCAAAATGGCGTTATTATAAATACAAAATCGTACATCAAGATGCGAAAAGAATAAATCGTGCAGACAGAGATATAACAATATATTTCTCCTGAAAATAGAAAAAGAACGATCTCAGTAATAATGCGAAAGATTTAAAAAGAAGATAACACAAACTTAACTACATGGACGCCGCACAAAGAAAAAAAATTGACAAAAAACTTCCGCTCAGATTGATATTTAACCTATACCGAAAGTATAGAGCAATGCCCTCTGTCTGAGAAAAATAATACTATAATACAAAAAACTCTAAAAATACATTTAAAACTAAAAGAAAAAAAAATTAAAGCTCAAAAGAGGAATTTCTTATAGAATTATAAGGAAAAAAATAAGATTTCTTATAGAAATTTCTTATAGAATTATAAGGAAAAAAATAAGATTTCTTATAGAAATTTCTTATAGAATAAAAAAAAAAAAAGAAAATTACTAAATTTCATAATGATTATACGTTTTAAAATACTTTTAATAAAATTTCAAGAATAATATACTTGCATGCAATTTTTTTTTGAAATTATTAAAGTTAATGTAAGTATCTTGTATTTCAGTCTAAAATTACGTAATATACTATTAAAAATTATACGTTTCTAATAAATCTTAAGTACTCGACTGTAATGGCACTTTAGGATAATTGAAAAGCAAAATATATCGCTCTTTTCGTATATAGTACTAAAATTTTTATTATCTTCTAATTTTTTTTTTTAAAAATTCTAAATATTCCAATTTATTTTTATTAGCATTAGTTTGCAATAAATTTGAATACTCTGGATAAAAAGAAAAGATATTAAAAAAGTCTAACATTCTTTATTATTACTATTTTGAATCTTGAGCTAACTATAATTTTGAGAAAAATTACAATATTTAAAATACTACTTTTTATAATGCATTAAAAAAAGAAAAAAAATTAGTCAGAAACTATTTATTACATGATAATAAACTTGAACTTGTGCGCTTTCATTTAATTTAGCACAATAAAAAACTTTTCATATTTGTTTGTTGCATGAATACAATATGAAACATTATCAGTTACTGCTACAAAAAATAAAATACTTTTACCATTAAGTTTATGAACAAATCTTTTGATAGGATTAACTTTAATAATCTTCTTAATAAACATAAAAAATTTATTCGTATTAAAAATCTCAACTTCAAAAGGGCTTAAAAGTGTAATAAAAATGTGCCATATTCTTTTTAATTAAAATAATAACTTAGATTTAAAAAATCTAAGTTATTATTATAATTATAAAAATGGTAATAATTATTATGTGCAATGAATACAAAGAGTTAGGAATATCAACATGTGGAATATCAACATTTTTTAGGAATATGCAATGAGGAATATCAACATGTGATTTCGTGTAATTTGGATATTGTTGAAGATGAAAAAAATTAAGAGATATTATGAATCAAGGTTCCAATTTCAAACTTAACATTTCGAAAAACTGTTTTTGTGTTGAGAAACAAATTAGTTTAGATATTGATAATTTTATTACTAAATTAGCAATTAATCATGGTCTTCTATTAGATACTTTTAAACAGTTTAAAGACAGTACTACTTATATCATTAAAAAATCGGTCTCCAATAAAGTAAATATTAATAATAATAAGGATATCTATTTGAAGAATTAAAGAAAAAAGATATTTAGAATCTACGGGACAGAATTATTATAAGTTCTATGGCCAAAGTACCTGATAATTTTGCTGCTTATTTTTAATAAAATTATTGCACTTTATAAGAAAATTGTATTAATATTAATAATGTTAAATTACCTCACATTTTTTAACACTAAAATTTCAAAAAAATCGTATTAAATTAAAAACAGTAACAATGGATCGAATGCTCATATTTCTCTGTGTGGCAAAAAATTATACAAAATATTGTTGATAAGTTGAAGGCTACTGCCATTATTAAATATAGTGCTGATGTAATCAAATATATTAATATTAAGCATATTTATGCTATTTATAGTTATGATTTCCAAGATATTTTTAATTCTAATTTAATTGAAATTGATGATCTTATTAAAGATCTATAGGACATTTATGAGAAATTTTTAATAATAATGTTATCGCATATGATAAATTTGATTACCTAGTTAAGTTAGCGTTAAAAGATTTAAAAATATAACATAAACAGATCAAAGGTATACCACAAGGTGAGCCCGTAAGTAATTGTTAAGCCTATATTTGCTTACATTTTTATGACGATAAGTTTTTTGATTATTGTAATTTTAAAACGTTCAGATGGATTGGTAATGTTATTTAATTTCAAATTAATAATAATAAAGATCTTACGCTTTTCTTGTTTTTTTTATATCCAGAATATTTAAATTTATTGCGAACTACTGTTAATATAAACAAAGTGGAAAATTTATATAAATTTTTTAAAAAATAAATTAAAATAAAAATTCTAGTAATGTACATGATAAAAGGGATTTTCTCTCCTTTTTGTTTCCTAAAGTCCACTCATGGGAGATTTCTTTAAGCTTGAATATTTTTGGGAACAAATTTATCACCATATTTTGCGTAATATTAGACTTGTGATTTAAATCCTAAAATATTTATATTAATTTCGACGAGTTTAAATAAATTTTTTTGCAAGAAGAATTTTCTTTGAATTTTGTATTTTAAAACATAATAATTATAAAAGTTTTTTTCCGATAATTTTTTTTTCTTTTCTTCTTTCTCCTAGTTTGCTTTTATTTTTGTATCAAAACCTTTACAATTTTTCTTGCGATTGTTTTCTTTCTCTCTGATAGAGGGTATTTAGAGAAACTGATGACTTCCTGTTAAATCTTGAGCGGAATAATTTTGAATTTGTAAGCAGGAGATTGTATGAAGGTTGTTGTTATGCATGGTATATTATACAAGTATTTTTTTAAATCTTTTTTAATCTGGTTAACTTTTTTTCCTAGGTATTTCTTTTTCTATTTTCTTTAGGTGCAGATTGAGCATGTCTCTTTCGTTACAAGTACATTTGACTTGAATTGACCATTGCATTTTCTTTTCTTTTTTTGCATCTTGTTTCTTTTTTAATTTATTGAATTTCCATTTAAGTTTATAACATTTTTCTGTTGGGACTGTCGGGTACCTTCAAAATATTGCTTAATCAGCTAATCTGTCAAAATCCAGATTCAGAATTTATAAATGCAATGTTGCATTTATTTTTTGGTTTTTCCATTCCTTTTCTTTATTTTTCATACATTTCACGTTTCGTAATTTGAACTTTATCTATTTGCCATTGTATTTTTTTTTTGTTTAGTATTTTTTCAGTTATGTTGATCTATTTTTTGATCGTTCAGATGTGTAACTTTTTCTTTTTCTTTTGTTCTAAGTTTTTGGTTATTGAATATTTAATTTTTTTAATATTTTTTTGCAATCTAAAAAGCTATTTGTAAGTTTTCTTTCTGATTTTTAAAACTTTTTGCATGTTTTAAATCTTGCATTTATAATAATTTTTGTTAACTATATCTAAATTACTACTTTAATTATATATATATATATATATATATATATATATATATATATATATATATATATATATATATATAACACATGGATAAATACGTCCCGACACTAACATTGAAAACAACTTTTTTTTTGCAAAATTTTTTTTATTCATCAACATAACACCTTTTGTT
>BMAW01121003.1:0-10048 GCA_019974015.1 Nephila pilipes | reverse complement strand
AGCTACGCGGGTTGTGTTTCATTGCATTACTACTGTGATCTGATTCTTCCAATAAAACTCTATCCCTATGGAATATCCCTATTCTCTTAGTATTTTCCTACTCAGTCTTAGAAAAATATATGCTCATAAGTACTGATTCTACAATCAATTATACTAGCCTTTATTATGAAGAAAATATGTCACAGGATTAAATAGAAAGCTCAAGCTTGTATAACCATACGGCCTGACTTGATTTTTCAGCAACAATTTCATGAGAAGATATTAAAAATATCTGATATCCTTATTTGCAGCAAACTGCATGTTACATTAATATTTAAAAACACTCAAGACCAATTATTAATACATTGAAGAATTAAAATGACATATCTAAACAGAAATACATTTTCTAAAATTTCAAACAAAAGTTCTACTTTGAAATACTTATGCCATTGCATTTATTTTTCCCATTTATATTCGTATTGTT
The DNA here is from genome assembly GCA_019974015.1 of Nephila pilipes. Lineage (NCBI taxonomy): Eukaryota > Metazoa > Arthropoda > Arachnida > Araneae > Nephilidae > Nephila > Nephila pilipes. The sequence goes on along the minus strand of BMAW01121003.1, from coordinate 9,585 downwards.
TAGTTTATTTATATACCTATATAAAATGGGATTAGAAAATTGAAAATTTTAAGGTTTTTATGATTTTTGAATGGTGTTTAAATGTATGTACATTTTCCAAAATATAAACAATTGACTCATCTTAAATTTAGTTTGTCTTCCTTAGGGCCTTGTTGACATTGAAGTGGATGGTTTGATAATTGAATAAACAGGATAATAAAAGAACTGCACACGCACAATGAAACTTCTGGCCAATTGTTAGAGCAAGCAATAATTAATCATGTCAGTTACATATCCAGTTTATAACTATACCTTTCTGCGAAAATGTCCCAATATCAATACTTATTTGAATAGTACAAACATATTGTTCACGTTTGCATTTCTTAAAATTTAATAAAATTTCAATTTGTGTAGATTTTTAGTTTAAACTATTTACAAATTTGTTTTACCAAATAATGAATAAAGATTTCATATAATTATCTTGTAGTAAAAATATCAACAAATAATGAATGAGAAATTATCTATAAACTCATGTTTCGTAAGATAGTAATGTGACAATAAAGTATATAATTACCAATATATTTCCAAACTAAAATGGTTGGAGTTTGCTGCTATTCGGTTTGCATTTAGTTAACAAATTATTCTCCTCTCAAATATGATTAAGCAAAACCTTCATCATTTTAATTATGATTGTATTGCTGTCGGGTATAGAGAAATAATTATTTTAAGAAAGCCAAGAAATTAGTATCTAACTTACAATGTTTTTCATTCCATTTTGTATATTTATCGTAACCCACAGAAGTTGTTTGGCCAAGTATATGTAATTAATACAAATGTAGTATAAATATATCTCATGGCATGCATAAGCCTTATAAACAACCAAAGATCTAATTGTTTTCGAAAAGTGTAAAACGACGAGTACAATTTTTAAAAATAACATTTACAAGATTTATCATTTTCATGAAAGACTTCACTTGTTACCATCTATACTCAATGCGAAATAATAACTTTTATTTACTCAATATTAAGAAAATGCCGCTTAGCATTTTCTAAATAGCGGAACAATCAATGCTGCTCTTTTCATAAAATTCCAGTACGAAAATTTGATTATACTTCTGGTGAGGAGAACAAATTGAAAAGAAATGGAAGAACCACTTGACAAAAATTATCTTGTTAAAAGAGATTAGAATGATATATTGTTTGAGCTGTCTGACTGAGAAACAAAACAAACGAAGATGGGTAAAAATAAACAAATATAAATCATCGCTCATATTCTAAACACTTTCTGATTAACGATTTTACCAAAATGATTGACCCTTCTTATATAAATATTTTGACACTCTTGATATTAGTTCTGTGAACAGAACAGCAATCCAACCATCTTCAATGTTTGAACTTAAAGGAGTCATTTTTGAGAAATGAGAGCACATAATTTGTTAATGAAAATAAAATAAAAGTTCTGACCTAATTTATTCATACAATGTATATTTTAAAATCTAACTTCTTTTAAATATCAATATAATAAATATGACGACATACACATGTTATAATTTTGTAAAACGAAATTAAATGTGAGATGCAGTTAATCAAATGAAAGTATTGACACTTCCACATCCTTTATTGTATCCATCATTTCAAAACAGAAATTTAACCTTTTGTTTTCCCATTGATTTACAGTGAGAAGGTATTTGATACAGAAAAATTGAAAATAATTTTTAAAGAAGGAAAAATTTCAGTCATCCAAATAAAGAAGTAACTATTCTGAGGGCATAACTGTGAGAAATACGTTGCACTTTAAACCTTTGTTAAAGAAGTGAGTATTAAGGAAATATGCAGAGATCGAAATTGAATGAATCATCCGTTTTGCAATGGTATAAAGTATGTTTTCAACAATATCAATATTTTATTGTCACCAAATTAATTTTAAATTGCCAGATGTACTATTGTTACGAGGCTAAGGAGATTCTCTGATTTGGTGAAGCGTATGCAATAACGGATTATAAAATGAAACTTGCTTAGGGCATGACATCTCAGGAGACAAGTTGCCAGTCCAGAAATTTTCTCAGGAGACATGGAAATAAAACATTGTTCTGAGACAGTCTCGTACCTCAAATGAACTCTTAAATCTGGTGCAATTAAATATGCAGACAATAATATTTCGATTGATATTACTAACCATATATTGAGGGTACCTAACGCAACTTACATTCTTATGCTACTTTTCAGGAAAATAAAATGCCTTTATTATGGATATTTAAGTCAAACCCATTTTTAATTTAAAATTAATAATTTTTATAAGATTAAAAATTCCTTAAATAACGTTATTTTTATAGAAATTATCAGTCTTTCGTGTTCTTGCAGACATCTAGTTCGTTTCTGTAAAATGATTCGCTTGCCCAGTTTTAAACATCTGCTAATCACAAAGTTCTGAATTTTGGGTTGTAGTGTTCTGTTCATGGAACATAATCCAGTTAGTTTTGTAAATTGATTGTAGACCAAAATTTGAAAAATTGTATTTTCTAAATTATAAATAATATTCTAATATAAATAATATCTAATATTTCATGTCTGGAAATTAGACTAATCGAGAGTTTAATTATAAGCTTATAAGTTTGTAACTAAATGTTCACATTTTATCAATATTCTCACAGAGTAATTCAGTTTAGGCAACATGCAGATCTTTATTTCAATGAAGAAAAGAAGGGGAAAAGGATAAGTACCAACAATCCATGAAATATAGTGCAATAAAAACAAAAATAAAGTTGTATGTAATGAGTAAACAAAAATACAAATCATAACCTTGTTGATAACAGGAATGATATATATATTTATATATATATGTATATATACGCATTCCCTGTTATTTCACCTCCTTATTCTTTTTAAATAAAACCCCGACGAGTTCGAATAATGAATAAGCCAAGAGATTTATTTATCACTGGAAATTAGTATAAAACCCTTCAGAAAAAGCCGACTAGTTATAACCAAAAATAACTTATGAACAACAATTGTATCACGAAAAGGAAAAAGAAAGGATTGTCTGCCCAAATATTAGTAACAAGTAAACAGAGAAGTAGATTATAGAAGCAGCATGCCAACATCTTTATTTCACAGAATAAATTGAAACGATCATATAAGTGATGTACAAAAAGAAAATTAAGAGAACCAGCATGAAATTGCCGAAATTGTAAGCAAGTATAGTGAAAAGTTGACAATTTTTACCTTCCGCTCAATCTCGAGATACTACATCCAACATCAAGAAGCGACGAAAAAGTTTATTCTTACCATCCTGACACAAACGATAACACCACTACTTGTCAGTTATTGAAGATAATCGACGCACGTAAACACGTTGTTACTTTCGGGAGCACGAGAAAATCTACATAAAACAAATATTACACCTTCAATCCAATACAATAATCAACTAAGATAATGACTATATATCGAGAATGTTAAACAACTGATTAAGCATATTACCAATGTGTGCATCCTCGAGTCCATTTGAGAAATCAATAAGAAGTTATTCCAGGTTACTTGATATACACCGGAAAATATTTTCTTTAAACGAAAGGTAATGAGAAACTATGAAGACAATGGCTACTTTATTCATAATCTGCAGAATGTCTATATGGTGCGTAAAATTTTGGATAGGAAAATCGTTGCACTATAAAATTATAGATTAGCACTGGAGAAATTCCAAATTAATCGAAACTATTAAAAGTTTATAGAGATTCTATAGATTTAGAGGCTGCGGTTTTCTGACCCTGAGGAGGGAAGCGTTGGTGATCTTAAAGCGGCAACGTTGTTTCGAACCCATTGGGTCCCAAGAAAGTTAATTTGCACCTTCTTTCATGTTACCAAATCAGGGTTGAAAGACATCCCTTCTGGCTGTTTATATGTTTTAACTTGATATTGTTCTTGACGAGAGTCGCTACATACCCTCCAGTATCATCGTGATGATATGAAGAGATACATTGGTTTGCAAGTTTGCTTTTAGATTTTTCAGCCATTACCGCAATTGATATACATCCCCTCCCTGTTGAATTGAGTTTGTTGGGACAGCTCTACTGTCATCGGTTGTCTCTGTGTTGAGTTCTGCAGTAATTATAAACTCAAACTTTCTGAAGAAGAAATATTTTACATATCAGAGTTCACAGAACTAATTCAAATAAAAACTTGATCAAACATGTAATGAAACATCGCAAATACCACTAACAATGCATATGTAATATAATAAGAGCGTTGAATATAATGGCATATTCTACTTGAATTGATGTGCGATTGGCAGCACCTCTGTAATTTAAGAGATGCACGTTTATTAATATTATCATGTTATTATACAAAAAGAATGATTGAAGTGATTAAAAGGAGCAAAAATATACCAAAATTGTGTTAGTTCATAAAATTCAATCAGTTCACACGCATGATATAGTGGTATATTCTATTTGAAGATGCACGATTACAGCGCTGTCTTATGATAATTAGTTTATTTATTTTCTAATATTATCTATCTATATTAAAAAGAATATTAGAGGGATTAAAAGAGTTAAAAATCAATATCAACAGAAGAAGGAGATATGTGCCTTTTAAGATTTACTGCTTTTTGCTATTTTCTGGCAGTTATTGTGTGTGGCAAGAATATTTTCTTTCTTCATGATTACACCGGCAGCGAAACTGAACTCAACGATTATGCAGATCTGTACCAAAATACGCCATGCAGAGCTCTGTACACTCTGACGTAATAATCATTTGAATGATCCAGACGGGGAGCCTGGTGGGGAAAAGACAGTTTGAATTATAATGAAACTGAGCAGTATTATGTCAAAGGATTACATCCGGAACCCAAAATTTGCACTGGAATTTATCATTTAGGAATTGAATAAAAATCGAACACAAAATTTGAATCTCTACAATTACTATAAAAATTGAAATTAAGTCAACGAAGCACAAGGCAGAGGCGCAAGTGAAGGAAGCGTACACTATCATTCAATTTAATTTGTCTATTAAAAGCCGTCACCTCTACTCCAGAGAACTTGAAGTATTTAAGTACATTTTTCTTTTTCTTTGGCCACATAGTAGTATAACTTTTGAACAACACAGTAATTGCACGAATTTCACGTGCTTCTTTTAAAATCCGGATGTGTCTGTACTAATTTCCTTTAAGTTGCAAACTCTCGATGATTCTCTTGTTCCAGTTGAAGTATCGGGGGACTGTAATAAAAATCACTGAATAAACAGTTAAATCTACAATTTTATGTTTAAATTAGATGGTTGGTTGAATAATTAAAATAGTTTTGTTTCGATTGACGCATAAGACACTATAAATTGTCTTCCTTCCTATCTCGTACATATTTAAATAAGGTTCTTAAAATGATATGGATGAAATAATTGAGCGAAAGATTCTTAAGCAATTTATTTTAAGAAAAGGATGACATCCAAGAGATTCTTTACACATTGCTCTCAATATCAATTTTAACTGAGCATAGATGGCGTTGAATCTTATAAATTTAATGTGTTCGTTAAGTATATTTATACGTTAAGTGGGAAAGTACACATATTTCTTCATGAATACATATTTTCGTGTTTATGTGTTTCATACGAAAAGAAAATGATTTTCCAGTCTTAGATACAAAGACCTAGCAGTAATATGCACGAGCAGTTTTGCAAAGAGAATGCGAAATAAAAGTTCTTAAAATGCATCTTTTGAGTAATTTTGATTTAATTACTAATATGACAACCGTAATTATGAAAAAATACACTTTAGCTTTTAATTTGACAATAAAAGTTTCTAAATGATGAAACAAACCGTAAATTAATAAAATTTCAAAAAGGCTTCAAAGTCAAAAATTACATAATGCACGAAAATATGTAACAAAAAATGATTAAACTGTATCGGAAAATGATAATATGAGAGAAAATTGCCTAGGAAAATTCACCCAACTAAAGGACTTGACTTAAATATTGATTATATTTTAAGATGCTAATCAAACAGCTGAGACAGATTGCTGAATATTATAAGTAAAAACGAAAGCGAAAATAACCCTGATAAAAATAAAAAAATAAATAAACTCTCATATTGCCTACTTGTGATTGGTTCATTGTTTGTTAACGTCCTTCGTGGAAGCAACACAAAGTCTATTGGCCAAAGCATTCGTAACTTTGAGACACGGTCAAGTGATAAGGATGTCACTTGAGCTGACCCCTCCCTCTCAAAACTGTCACACCAAGCCAGCGGTAAGACTTCGGACCTCGACAGAGTTACTATGCATTGGTCTTATACATGGGGGTCTCAAAGTTACATCTGGACCAGAACTCACGACGCGGCGGAAAGAACGCCGTAGGCGAGTTTGAGATCTTGCTCACTAGTGTAAAGCTGACCCGATTCACTACCTAAGACATGTATAAGAAATTGTCGTTTTGCATAATACTTTGCGACATACACGTTCAACGAAAAGATACACTTAATTCTTCTCTCATTAACATATATTCCCATACTATTATATTTCATACTTATTTCCCTTAATTTGAGAATTTGGTGAAACCCACTTTTTGATAAATGGCGATGCGCATTGTTTGAATGCTGAAAATAGGGATTTTGTCAGAGATCTTCAGGATTTGAAAGTATCCACATGTGTATTTTTTCTATTTATTTTGTTTGTTGATTAATTGCGACGGTTTGTCTTTGATGCAGTACTAGCAATCACGATATTGTACCACCAAATCGATTATTGACCAAAACATTGGTGCATGCGACTAAAGAAACCGACAGATATTTAAATAATCGACCATCGTCAGTAAGAGAACTTTTTTATGGAAACCTGGTTATAAAAACAAAAATGTCTGAAAATCTTTTAAAATTGGAAAAAAAAAATCATACAACTTTGTATTCTATGTGGACGAAATTGATTAATAAAATTGAAGGAACGATCAACAGTGAAAGCGAAACTGTTGATCCATCTGAAGTATTTTTGGAATAATTAAGTGAAAAGAAAAATAATTTGAATTCTTTAAATAAAGAAATTAAAGTCCTTTTAGTTGTTAAAAGTTATTTCTGAACTTTTGAAAGTTTTCCCCAATAATATATTTCTCCAATAAATATCAGCTTCTTATTTGCTTTCTTCTAAGTGTAGCAATTTTAATGTATTAGATTGAATTAAATCTATAACAAATATGCATTCAAAGATTTATTTCCCTTTCTTTTGTTAGTTTAAAAATGATTTTTTATGAAAAAAATCTGACTTTACTAATATTGATTGGATATATATTTTAAATCTGAATCTAATTTCAACCTTTTTCAATTTGGAGGAATAATTGTATATATTACACAACTCAAGTGATTTCGTAGTAATGTCTTGTCCTGCAATCTAAATATACCATTTTTATTTGATGCTGAGGAAATGTTAAGATCATATATTTACAAATATGTTTATTTTATATCTACCTCTCAGGAGAGAGGCACAATCAAAAGGAATCGGAAGATGAAAAAGACAGATTTGCAATGTTGTTTTTAATTTGATATTAAAAATTTTACAACGAAAAAGTGGTACTTAAAAGATATATAGATTTTTGAAAGCAGATATCAAGCTATCAAAATAAGTATTAGTTTAGCTGATTTATTAAGGAGCAAATTTTGAGTCATCAGGAATTTTTTGTGAAATATTAAGATAAAAACTACCTCTTGGTATTTTACAGTTACTCATATATATACTTTAGAGGAATTGAAGCGTTTTAGGGTCAGCCATTTAGTGACGTTCCAATCATGGAAGGAAGTAATGGAAAAAAATCAAACCTAAGGGGAAAGAAAAACATTACTTGAGGAAAATAAAGAAGAAAGAAAAAGAGTTCTTTTTCTATTTTTCAATTTACAAAATATACACATAGTCAAAGCTACAAAATTGTAGCTGATATAGATAGAAAATTTAATGGGGAATGAGATTTTAAAGTCTAGCTTTCAAAAAGTCTTTAATGACAGGATGTAAAGAAGCTTCCTTCTTCAAAACTCCAGGAATTTAATCTCTGGATTGTCTGTTGATAAATGGTAAAGAGCTTGATGGTTGAATAAGGCAACTGAGCTACAGCGATAAATATGTAAATCATACACACACACACAGAGAGAGAGAGAGAGAGAGAGAGAAAGAGTGTGTGTGTTTTTATGCAAAATTTTATCTTTCGCTCTTTTGTTGAAAATTTGTTAGCTTACGAAATATTTAGACCAAAAAAAAATTGAACTGAAAAAATAATAGAAATTACTCATAATATTTTATACACATGACTTAAATGTTTGTTTTATAATTTAATTCATATTTTATATTTTATTAAAATTTTGTTTTATGCACTTTCATAATGCAATTTTATTTTATCGAATAAAAATATACTACGAGTATATAATTAAAATATTCTTATTTTTTATGTATTCTTATGGAGGATTTTTTACATCTCCATTACGAACACTTCCTCTTAATTATGATGTTAAGTTATAAATATAAACCACTCTTAATATTGAATGTATCATTTTTTGTTGCAAGGCAGGGTAAGGCAAATTGCTCTAACCCACCTCCATAACGTCAGATTGAAGTATATAAATTAATTCAAATGGATGCCAGCATGGCTATATAAAAAAGGGATTTCTTAATTTGAAATAAATATGCGAGACTATGTGAATATGAGAGGTGAGTTAAACCCCCTAGATGCTACTGCTTTGATACAGTTTTAATTCGTTAATAATTAATGTGTTTCGTTTGAATAAGAATATTTTATGGGAAAACATTCCATAATATTTTCTTTAATTCATAAGAAGATTATGATATGTTTTTCTTATCAGCCTCGCACAGAGAAGACAATCGATGACTTTTGGAGAAATACTTAGTAATTTTGAACCTCGGTCAAGTGACGAGGACGACACCTTAGCTGAGGGGGTACCTCCCTCTCAAAATTTATACACTACACCAAAGGGAGGACTTGGGACCACGACCAGATTTATCATGTATTAATCCTGCTAAACGGCGGGTCTTTAGTGGCATCAGGGCTCAAACCAAAAACGGAAACAACGCTAGCTGTGATTTCGCGAACACTAGACAACCGTGGCCACCCATTTTAGTAGCAACGTGTCTTAAATCTAATTTTTTTTTATTTCTTTATATTTCCTTAGTCAAAGATTCCATCAATTCATATATTGAAAATTTAGATTGGAATAATTTTAATAAAATTGAAAGTAGAGGCAACATTGTCGAGAATGACGATTAAAAATCTGGGCTTAGAAAATATCATTAGTTTAGTTTAATTTAGTTTTTATTAACTTCGCACTAGAAGCAACACGAGGGCTAATGGCGACGGACCTCGTAATTAGGACCCTCGGTCAAGTGTTGAGGACGACATCTCCTCTCTCTCTGATCCGGCTCTCCCCTCTCCTAACTTTCACACCACGCCACGGGAGGACTTTGGACCCCGACAGATTTAACGTCCATCAGCCCCTGCTACAAGGCGGGTCTTTGTTAGTCAAGGATCGAATCCGCGACTGAAGGAAAACCGCCGGTCATGAATCCGAAAATATGACCACTACGCTACCTCGGCCACAACTTGTCTGGAGTTAATACAATCCTAATCTTA
>BMAW01120999.1:12511-22918 GCA_019974015.1 Nephila pilipes | reverse complement strand
CTCAGAGTGTTTTAAAGTTTCAAATATATATAATCGAAAATGTATTATAATAAAAAAAAACAGTTAACTAAATAGCGTTCATATTGATTTTAATTCTAGATAATTAGTGAGAACGATAGTTAATTTTATTGATGATGATTTGATTCGATTGTTAATTCAGATCGTACGGAGAAGCAACGCGAAGACTATCGGAGACATAGCTCGTAATTTTGAACATCGGTCAAGTAACAAGGATGACACCTGATCTGTCACCTCCCTTTCCAAACATACACAACACGCTAGTGGGAGGACTTAAGACCTGGACCAGATTAAATGTGAATCATCTTTATTATTCGGAGAGTTTTAAATGGCGTCAGGACTCGAACACAGGACTTGACGAGACTAACGTTGGCGAACTCACACTCATAACCACTAGAGTTTCATTGCCACATAATTTTAACAGGAACAACTATAATAAATCACTGAATAAAAAGGTGAGAGGTATAAACATGTCTAAAATGCAATTTTGGCATTCTGAATTAGAAATTCTTTCAGCCCACGCTTGCCCGAAGATTCTTAAATTCTAATCATTTAATGTTTTCACTTCTAATCAACTCCCTTATTTGTATTTAATGTAAGTTACACCTCACTCACGTGACTAGTATTACTCACTATTCTTTGGTATGGCGAGTAATACTAGATGGTGACCTAGACTCAGTATTTTTTCTCAATGGATTAAAAGAGGTTTGTCACACGAAACTCTAAATGTGTCACATTAACTTTTCAAATGATTAAATGTGTCTATCTTTTAGTGTAAATTTTAATACTGACGACAACAAATGTTCGCATTGTTTTCAAGTCCTGAAGTATATTAAAATTTGTATTCATATTATTCTTCATTCGATTGTTACTTGGTTGGGAAAAGGCCACTAAAGTAAACACAGTGCAGATCGTTTGCTTGTGATCCTAAATATAATATCGATATCTGCAAGATCTAAATTTGTGTAAAAATAAACGTTGAGATTCACATATAATAACACATTATATTCTTTAAATTTCTTATCATCCTACCTAGAAATGCATTATATTATCAAATCAAGTGAGTTTAAGGATAAATTTTTTGTGGTAAAAATTTCTGTTACCGACATTTGTTAGATTATATTAGTTACCAGGATTTGTATATATAATAGATATGTATTCACATTGATATTCTACAATTAGCCATTAAGCTCCGAAAATGGTGATACATAGCATCATAAAAAGAAAAATGCCTCAAAGCAATTGCATAATTAGTCATTACAAAATTATTCTTCTTGATTTTATAAAAAAATATTAATATTATCTTTCATCAAAATTTTCACTACTTAAATACATTCAATTTCTATATTTGAGTCATTATATAAATCATTAATTATATTTTTATATTCAAAATGTATTCAACGCTTAGAATCTAAGTGTTATATGTGTATAAAATTTAGAATTGAAGCCGATGATTTTCCTTTATAAATATTATTTACTTATTGTTATTTCTAAAAAGTGAGAAATGAGATATTAAACATGTTTTATGGAATAAAGATATTCCTCTCAGCAAATTATTTAATAAAAAATAAACTATCCTAAAATGTGAACATAATAATCTAATGTAGAATACTGAAGAAAAATTACCTATGCAAAATTGTTATTTTAAATTAATTTGCTTAAAAAGACTGTACATCACATTTTTTTCTATTTACATTAAAAGCAGTGATATGTACGTAACTCTTTTAGTATCAAACCAAGTAAATATAAAAATGTTTCTACACGGTTGACTTAAAACTATATCGCGATTGTAGTTTATCCCGCATTTCTTATTTAAAAAGTAAATAATTCTATTATTATGATAAAGAAAAAAGAAAAAATTGCAAAAATTCTAAAAATATCATTTTAATCCTTTTTTTATTATAAAACTCTTACAATTCAGCTAAAATTAATTCTAACTTATTAACCTAATCAGAACCAAGGTCAATTTTGAAACATAAATTTTAGAATAATTTCTATCAATCGGTTCTAAATGTATGAGAAAGTACTGAAAAAAATGCGTAAAAAATTATTTTAATTTTTACTTTTGAGAAATTAAGTGTCTCCTGGAAGAGGAATTGGGACAAAGTAACATCATAATGTTATTTTAAAATATTTCTTTAATCTTAGTTTAATAAGTAATTCATAATAATTAGCATAATGTGCATGACGTAAAATTTGAACCACAATATATTCCAGTCCAAACTGTTTGCAGTAAAGTTGTAATTTCCAAAATTCAGCATTCGTTTTCTTCTCTCTCTCTTTATCTTATACTATTTAATAGTTTATCAATTTTAAGTTGTTCTTTCTTGAAAACACATGTTGTTTGCAAGTACGTGAGTTAGAGTTTTTCCTCCCTAATACATCCGAATTCTGGAAAATTTTTAATTAGACATAACTACAGTGATCACTAATTATGTTTAATTTCATTTAATGACAGATATAGATTCTTTCCTGTACAATTTAAATATCTACATTTGTTGAATTTAGTTAGCAATTAAAGAATATCATTCCAAACTGAAATATATGCCATAATTATAGTTTCAAATCGAGTGATTTTGATAGCCATCGACCCAATGTCTTCAACATACGACATTGAAATAACAGCGTTCTAAATCAGAAGTAGGACGATTTGAATAAGAAATTAATAATGTTATTTATAATCAGCAATTTTACTGAATTCAACAATGTGTTTAATAATTTTCTATTACACAAATAATGAAAAATATGAACACTTAGAGATGCTCAAGTGTATAATTTTCTTTCTCTCGGATAACATCATTTTCATTTTACCATAAATAAGCTACGAAAGCAAAATGTTCACTAAAAATCTTTTTTTTTTCCAGACCTACCATCTATTAGCAGGAAAGTTAACTAATTCTGGGTACCAATGACGCATTTTATTTAACTTGGCTGCATTTTTTGAAAATGTTGTTTAGTTTCTCCTACAGACTTCGCTCGGACTGAGGAGGTTACATCAGCGATATTTACAGCTCAAAAATTGATTCAAATAGATTATAATAAATATACATAATACAATCTTAATAAATATACATAAATTCAATCTTATAATAAAGATAATCCTACTCGTACTATAGAATAAAGGGATGTTAGATTCGTGAATAAATCTTTTGATACAGTAAATTTTAACAACAATTTTGATGAGCATAAAAAACTTAATTCCTGTTAATAATATTAATATGAAAAACGAGACGTTATGTAATATAACTATAATAATTTCAAAGATTAAGCGTTACGTTGTCCATAGGCCTAGTTTTCTATATATTTATATACATATATATATATATACATAACGTAACAACTTAAGTAATAAAGTTTAAAGAAACAATTTTTTTTTGTCAAATTTATAATTTTTGTATTTAAATATTTGTTTTAAAAACTATGGGTTATCAGAATTTGCACACAAATAATATAAAAAAAAATTTAAACTATTTTGAAATTTTTTAGGCTAATAATTATTTAATTTTTCTTATTAAATAGTTAGATAACATATTTCTGAAATTTTTGAATTTAAAGGATTATCAAAGTTTAAACTTTATTATTTTGGAAATAGAAATCATTCATCTTGTCAAAAATATTTTTAATAATAATCCGATTATTAACAAGTTTCAAATTAAAATCTAGGAAATCAGTTTCATAAGAATTTATATTATAATTAATCCTTTTGACGTGTAAGGAATATATTGAAAAATCTGGTAAATCATCTGTAATAAACCACTCAAAAAAGCCAATTAAAACCAATTTAAAAAAAAACTCTCATTTGTATATTTAAATAATTCGAAATAATTGTTACTTATAAATTTGTATTCATAGAAATACAGATCAATTTCAGCTAGACCAGAGGTTGGCAATCAGAGACCAACAAGCCACATGCGGTCCTCTAAGAGTTTATTGCAGCCCACCAAGAAAGTTAGAAAAAACCGCCTTTAACTAAGATTCCCTACCCAAGTGTAAATTCATTCAAAAGAAAACTAGGCCTGTGGACAACGTAACGCTTAATCTTTGAAATTATTATAGTTATATTACATAACGTCTCGTTTTTCATATTAATATTATTAACAGGAATTAAGTTTTTTATGCCCATCAAAATTGTTGTTAAAATTTACTGTATCAAAAGATTTATTCACGAATCTAACATCCCATTATTCTATAGTACGAGGCATGTTTTTTAAGTAAGTACCGTTTTGAAATTAAAAAAAGACGTGCAAAGATATCGCAATAATTTTATTTTTACATGAAAGCCTGTACCTTAATCTACTTTTCTACTAATCTAAAAAAATGAAGTTTGATCTTAATTCAGAATTAGGTAAGACGAAGAAAAAAACAGAAATATCAGAAGATAACATAGTACATTTACTAAAGTAAGTTGTAAATACTTAGCAATGATAAAATTGTCATACATGATAATTTTAGAATTGGAGAAAAATAAATTTTCTTGTCTCTAAATATTTTCATGTCGTCTTGATAATAAATGTATTGAAAGGAAAGCACACGAATTTGCTATATCAAAGCAGACAGTTGTGAGACTTATCCATTAATCTTACCAGGATGTATCATGGCAATGGGAAGACCTTAGCCTCACCCACAATCTTATATTTTCTGTCTCTAGCTTTGGATAAATCAACTAATACATCTGATGTTGTACATTTAAACATTTTTATAAGGTGTTTTAGTAGAGAGATATACTTTTTATGTTTTTTTTTTTTAAGAATTGACCAAACTGGAGTTTTTGCATTAGAAAACAAGTGGACCAGACATCCAGAAATTTTAAAAGTAGATTATCAGATTATTAATCATCAGTGTATGTAGTGATAGAGTGCCATGAAAGTTAATGCTGCTGTAACTGTTGTTGAAATATTCATGCACACTAAAATATCATTGCATTATACACCATGTAGCTCTGAGGTGCCGGAATTTTAAACATACAACATATTATGTTCCTGTTGTGAATTGTGTGAATAAAATTACAGCAAGAGTATTGAACAAACGAGAAGTTAGAGAATATTCTGAATTGTTAGATTAGGAATACAGTGATCTGAACCGTTATTGTGATGTGCCCTGGTTTTATAGAGGCAATGTCTGAGTAGAATTTGGAGATTAAAAAATAATATTTTTTTTTAGAAAATGAACTTCCTGATAAAAGAACAACTCGATACTTTACTTGAAATTTTAGTTAAATTACTAGACCTCTTAATGATCTAAATTTAAAATTATACGGTAAAAATAAATAATTTCCTAGCTCAGTAAGTAGTAGGAACATGAATTTAAAAATGACACATTTAAAATTGAATTAAAACTTCTCATTTCTCAATTAGAAGATGACAATTTGAGTCAATTCCCGTGATTAAAAAATCAGAGTGAATGAGCCCAGAATAGCAATTTGACTAAACATATCGAAAGCATCAAAATATTGCAATTGACATTTGAAAATTGTTTCATGATTTTGCTAAAGAAGAAAATTATGTTCTCTCATTTATGAACCCATTTTTGCTTTGTGAACAAAGCATAATGGAGATATCCAGTAACATGCAAATATAATTGATTGACTTAAAAACATATACATTTTTTTAAAAAAATCATACCTTTTTCTAGATCAAAATTCTTCTGACGTAATTACTTTCTGGAGATCATTATCAAGTGAACATTACCCGGAGCTAAGGAAACTTGCAAGAAATCATTAATGTCGCTTTCGAACGACGTATAGATACGATGAAGAATTTTCATCAATGAAATTGATTAAAAACAAAACAAAAGGTCACGAACATCTGATTCAAATTTTGCTGCTCGCTGTAATAAATTTATTTCTAAACATTAAAATACTTTAAAGTTGCAAACAGACTCAAAGACTTAATTAAAATAAAGTTTATGTTTTGTAATGCATATTGTATTTATACAATAATTTAAACTTTTAAAAAATGAATTATATACTGTAAATATACTTCTGCTAGAAAGGTTAACATACATGAGTCAAGGGTACGACTTCTAGCAAGGAAATAGAACAGTCAAATCCAAGTTTCAAGCTGATCTCTCTCAGTGCAAAAACTGTAGTTTAGAGTTATCTTCACAAAGGAGATTCTCTGGCAGATACATCACCATCATGATGTGATCACCCTCTCATACTATAGATCATTCCTGACTATTGTATATTGGTGCTTAAATAAACTACTGTAAATTAATTAATTTAACTCTTCCCCTGAGCGAAGTGATCCATTAATTCTTTCTCACCATAAGCCAAGCCGATGCGATGTATCCTTATCTTTAATCATCTAACTCTAACGATGAATGTAAGGCGGTATATAAATCACTCTATTTATATTGTGCATCTGAGCTCATCTGTCGAAAAATATGATTATGGTATGCAAGATTTTGGCACCTTTTTTTTAGATCATTCATTTTACTACGATACAAAAATCAACAGTTAATATCACAAATCAGAACGATCGATATTTTAAGCAGTAGGGCTATATAAGAGTAAGAGAGCGAAAAATAATGCATCATCTCTAATATGTAGGAAAAATCCTGGAATTCTAATGACATTTGCAAAGTGAATGTGAAAGTTGAAATTAAAATGAGCGTACAAGTTGGTCGCTTAATTTATTTGAGGGTTATTGAAAAAAAAGTAAAAGCAATTTAAAATGAGGAAAAGAAAATATTATGCTGTGGTCATTACAACTTCATCCCCCCACCCTCTTCACAAAAGACTCCTATAGGGGCTTTTTACAAAGTAATTCAATTTTTGATTCCAAAAAATTAATTCTGTACAATTAATTAGAGCAAGAATCGCTACGAAATCTTTACTTCATTGTTATATAATTTACATTTAAAATATTTATAGACAGATAGGAATAAGAATGATATTATATTTTCCTGAGGTTCAAAAACTCTTTAAGCAATGGCATTTTCAAAAATTCTATTAACAATTACATTCTCAAAAAAACTGCCAACAATATTATTTAGTTATGTGTTACAATACAAAATGGACATCATTTACAAATATAAATACAGGAAGACTTATATGCACAAGATGCAGCAAAAATAGTTCACGAAAGTGTGCACTAATTTATTTACACCCAAATTCTCATTTTGACTCCTTTCTTCTTTTCTTCAAGTCTGTAATCAAGGAGTGGTGAGTGATATATAATTGTACAAAAATAAAATAATACAATGAAAGTACCAATTCACAAAATTCACATTTAATATAAAATATATGTTTGTACTTAATGTAAAAATGTGTGGAATGTGTAAACTATAGAAAGTAGAAACTATTAATACATTTACAACATTTAAAAGTACAAAAACATTGGTGGGATAATTATAGATAATTGATGTTTGTATGATGCCAAAGTTAAAGTTCACTTCTCTTTACTCATGTTTCCTATCAAGGATGAATAGCGACCATGAGTAAATAGAAATATAAGAAAACTTTTACATATCTACGAACAAATATAAGTATTATTTAATTGACGTATTTATGCATTCATGTGAAGTAGTATAGATGTTTGTACTTATTTTTGAAAATTTCAGCAACGTTAGATTTTTCTTCCAAAAACGCCATTTTAAAAGCATCATATTTTTAAGAAGTATGTTAGATGCTTGGTCATAATCATACTTAAAATCTAGAAGATATTACAGGGGTAAATTCGAGAATCATATAATTTTCCTCAAAAATATTGTGCTTTTTCAAACAGCTGTACTTTGTGCTGTTAAGACTTGAGAAAATTAGCTCATATTAACCAGAAAAATCAAATATGACGAAATGTCTAAGACTGATGTAACTTATGTAACATGAAGACTTCATTCTCTCTGTTAGATGAAACAATACTAAAAAGCAGTTCACTACGTTTCTATATTCACCGTACTGATTTTTTTTTTGTTTAGAACTTAATAGCACACTTAATTTCTTCTTTACATAATCTAAAAATTGAAGTGGAAGTGATGGTTCTTAATTTTCAAAATATAGTAAGTTAATAACATCCTTAATTCAAGTCAATCTAAAGTATTCAAGTGTCTTTCGCTTAAACAATTTATTGGTCAGGAAAGCCAGCTTAGAGACAAGTTGAGTATTATAATTCTAATAGTGAGGCAACTTCACGTTTTTAAGACGGAACAAATTATCACAATCTGGAAGAATGGACAGTTTCATTTGGAAATTTATGTAAAAAATATAGGTATATCAATTTCATAGGTTACATCAGAATAGTTATTTAAAATTGTATAAAGACTACAAAATGAGGCATTTAATTTATGTGTGTTTGGCTAGTGAAATTCTTTATAAATTACACTGTCACCAGGTTGAAATTTTGCAAAAATAATGTACATATCATAGTGAATTTTATTTTTCTTGTGAGTTTCAATATTTCTCTCGAATGCGAATTTATGTGATTATTAAATCGTAGGAAAATAGGAATCCTATTCTAAAGGAGATTTTTAAGATAAAGTGACTTAATTAAGTAAAAGTAATTAAATTTAGTTACGGAATGGGGAGTATTTTATATACATCAATTACATCAATTAGAATTTTAGTGCAAGGTATTTTGGAAGAAGCAGAAGCTACACGTATTTTACACCTTAATCTAGAAACGGGTTTACTTTTCCTATCTTTTCATTAGTCTGAGTTTGATGAGAAGTAATAAGTGTTAAACCTTACAATTTCTACGATACCTTTTAAATTTTGAAGCAGTAAAACAACCATGCCTAGTCTTCAGCTTAAGTCCCCAAGAATCATTTAATCTATATCACTATTATGTATGTATATATTATTCTTCCTGCTCTCTCTCTCTCTCTTTATATATATATGATTTAACTTTCATACATATTAGTTTCACACAACAGTAATTTAATTTCCTAATTTTTCCTATTCTTTCATTTAAAAATAAAGTGTTCATTCTTATTTCCTCATACCATTCTTTTTTATTTTAATTTATGCAATCACGTGTTCTTAAAAATTCGCTGATATTGCAGTTCACAAGGCTTTAGACATATAGTGATGATCCCTACTAGACTTTCTGTCTGCACCTAAGATCCCTCGAATTCACCCCATACATCACACGTGATCTAGTATAAAATTCCCTATTGAGAGAAAATTATTTCTCTTCTTATTTCTTATAACTTTTTGTACTGTTCATCCAACTGCGGAGTTGAATCTCTCACCATGTGGAAATGCTCTCTCTCTCTGTTCGCTATAATAAAATAACTAATTAAACTTGAACTTGGTTTCGATTGCTTTTAAATTTAGTTAAAAGAAAAGCATTTATTATATATATATATATACCAGCTGATACCCTCCCGCTTCGCTGGACAGACGATAATATAATATTTTTTAACCTATACGTAAGATATCAAGAAAATTTTCGATTTTTAAAACTTAAATGATAATCTAAATTTAAAATTTTAAGGAATTGTGATTGTCTGTAATAATGGTTATCCTCGATATTCAAATATATGAGAAAAATAAAAATAATTAGTGAAAAGTCACCCCATATATAAAATATGGATAAAATTCATTCCACCGTATACATCTTACACCTAGTATTGCCAAGATGCAACCTTTTTTTTAGAACATACATCATGTGCTTAGCTTTGAAATGAAATATCCTCGCAATGGCATCGTATCTATGATAAGATTTTTGTTCCTGCCTCAAGAGATCTTTGATTCCTGACCATTTAGGATTGCAAATTACTGCAATCCTTAAAAAAAGTCGTCCAAGTCGGGACGTCCAAAACATCTTAAGTATGTCATAGCCTCTTCAGTTCGTTCATGCATGTAGAGAGGTCCTCCTGTAAACGAAGATTGTCTTGCGTGTGTACTACTCCGTAAAAAGTCGACATTTTTGTACTGTTCAAAATCCCGCTAAGTTATGAAGCTAAACTACATTTCAAATTCATTCCAAATACAGAAACTCAATTTATTCCAAACTCATTTACTTCTATCGCTAAATATGTAAGTTTCCTATTTTCAACATGTACGAAATTTCACATAAAGAGCCCCTTCGTCAAATCTTGCCAATCCTCTTTCAGCACTTAAATATAAAATTATTTGATATTTTTCCATTCCGCACGCGCAAATCTCACCAAGTAAACTTAATGAGTCACAATATACAGTATACATATAAAAACAATATATTCCGTTTAGCGTCGGTCATATCATTTTTGGCGTTAAAGTCGCCAAAAATAACATAAGAATAGATTAACGGATGAAAATTACATTTTCGATAAGATTTCCGTAAATTCCGTTCTTAGTGAGCGTCTACATCGCAAAATGAGTATAACTATGCTAAATTTCAAGTCAATGGGTTGTATAGTGTTTGAGAACTCGAGATGAATCAGTCAGTCATATTTCGCTTATATATA
>BMAW01120999.1:0-12411 GCA_019974015.1 Nephila pilipes | reverse complement strand
ATATATATATATATATATATATATATAAAGAGAGAGAGAGAGAGAGAGATTGCTTGCGTGTGCGCTACTCCGTAAGAAGTCGCCTTTTTGGTATTCTTCTAAATCCCGCAAGGTTTTTGCGCTGAACTACACTTTAACCAACCGTGGGATTCCAAACTCATTTATTTCTGTCGCTAAATATACACGTTTCCTATTTTCGGCATGTATGAAATTTCCCCCTAAGTTTAAAGAGTCCCTTTATCAAATCTTGCCATTCCTCTATCAGAACTTCAATATAAAATTATTTGATATTTTTCTATTCCGCGAGCGCAAATCTCACCAAGTAAACTTAATGGGTCACAATACACAGTATACATATAAAAAAATATATTCCGTTTGGCGTCGGTCATATCATTTTTGGTGATAAATTCGCCAAAATTACATAACCGAAAATTTAAGTATTTTATTTGCTTATAGATTTATGTATTACCTTAAGCCAGGGGTCTCCAAACTACGGCCCGAGGGCCACATCCGGCCCGCGGACAGATTTTGTCCGGCCCGCGGAGAGCTAGCATACTTGAAAGAAAACTCCTTCTAGAGAACATATTTATTTTTTATAGCAAATTAAATTTAGTTTACTGAAGTAATCTATTTTTATGTTGAATAATTATTAATATGACATCTACATTGATATGGTCATGGGCTAACTACTCATAACATTGTTGTAGGTTACTATATACTAACTAACAAATTATTGAAATGAATCCAACTAACATTTTATACATTTTAAATGAAAAAATAACTTATAACAAGCATAATGACATATGAAATACTAATGAGATTTATGTAATTGAGATTTTCCACTGACAATAGTTTGTAGTTGTGGACTAATTTTACTTGTACCAATTATTAAAAGAGATTTAAGAGGCTCATCAGTTAATTTAGATCTGTAAACATTTTTTGTGTACTTCATTTTGGAAAAGGTCTTCTCACACAAATAAGTAGTACCAAAAACAGAAAACAGCCCACGAGCAAATTTATGCAAATTATCAAATTGTGTCAGTGGAAGACACTTATAAAATTCCAACAAAGATAAGTTTTGATATTTGTTCTTAATTATATCACTGCACTGTAGATCAATCATTTCCATTTGAAGTTCCGGGGCTAGGGTTTCAATGTCAGTATCAAAAGGATTCTGAAAAATCTTAATTTGATTCGCAATGGCATCAAAGTCCGAGAAACGTGTATCAAAATTTATTTTCAAAGCACTCAAAGTTTCGATTGCAAAATCGATAGGAAACTCGGTCTCAGTGGTGTGGCTGAATATTTCACATGTTTTAAAATGTGAAAAACATTTACTTCGTAGTTGTGATTGAAACAGTATCAATTTCTTCCGGAATGATTTGATATTAGTGTATAAATCAGGAAGATGCTGGTTTTCTCCTTGCAATCTCAAATTCAGTTCGTTCACATGTTTTGTCAAATCAACATAGAATGCTAACTTCCACAGCCATGCGTTGTTTTGCAATTCAGTAAGAGGGCGATGCTTTTCATTCAAAAAAATTTCGATCACTGCTCGAAGTTCAAAAAAGCGCTGAAGAACTTTCCCACAACTAAGCCAACGTACGGCAGTATGATAAGGTAAGTCATTTTCTCCAATCTCTTCAATAAATTGCACGAATTGTCGGTGATTCAGCCCAAAAGATCTGATAAAATTAACAGTTGATATGACTGGTTTCAGAACTTCAGACATATCCAAACATTTTCCGCACAAAGACTGTTGATGAATGATACAATGTAAGACTATTGGTTTTGAACCACCGTCATTTTCTACAGCCTTTGACACAATAGCGACCACTCCTTTATCTTTCCCACTCATGTTTTTGCCTCCATCAGTTGTAATACATTTCAAGTTTTTCCATCGAAGGTTCTTTTGGTTAATGGCCATTTCAACTCCTTTAAAAATATCTGAACCAGTAGTTGTGCCATGAATACTATACATATCAAGAAGTTCTTCATGCACTTCATAGCTTTTATCTACTCCTCGAATATAAATCAACACCTGAGCAGTATCTGACACATCCGTTGACTCATCCAAGGCCAAAGAAAACCACTCAACATGTCCATTTTTGTTGAACAGTTGAGAGGATATATTTTCAGCGATGTCTTCTACCCTTCGAGCCACAGTGTTTGCTGACATACTGACAGTTTTTAATAAATTTACCTTTTCAGGGCACATTTCTTCGGCTACTGCGATTATGCATTCTTTGACCATTTCTCCATCGGTGAATGGTTTTCCACGTTTTGCAATTTCAAGAGCCACACGAAAGCTGGCATGAGTTGCAGCCTCTTGTTCAGTTTTGAGTTTTGTAAATAAAGATTGCTGCGATTTCAATCCGAGCTTCATAGCTTCGAATTTTTCTGTCCGCAAACTTCCTGTATATTTTGAGTAATTTTGAAAATGTTTTGCTTCATAATGACGTTTAATGTTATATTCTTTGAGAACGGCTATGCTTTCATTGCAAATCAAACATAGCGCCTTGTTACTGGACTCAATTACGAAATACTGAATGTTCCACTGATCTTTGAATTTTCTGCATTCACTATCAATTTTTCGCTTCTTTTCCATTCTACTAAATCACACACAAAAGCAACAATTCAAATCAAAATATTGTTACAAAGATGTCTTAAACTTAAACACGCACAAACACGTTTTAAGGAGGTAGGCACTATTTTATTTCACAGCAGTGTCATAGGAACTGACTTGTGGTTGCGCCACTAGCCTTCTTATATATTCCACTTACTGCCATCTAGAAGTGAGTGGAAGACACCAGAACTTTCTCGAACCAACGAGATTATTCTGTAAGTGCTATTAGCGCCATCTGTTAGCGATAGAAGGTACTACCTATTTCCGCTTGTGTCCACCAGATGTCCTGTCACGTTACTCCTCATGGCTCGCTCGTACTCTACGACTAATCTAGAAATTACAGATAATGACAGGAAAATTAATAATATGCAGTGTTGCCGTTTTGCGGACTTTAGTCCGATTTGCAGCCTTTTTTAAACGTGGCGTACTTTTTCGGACTTTTTTTTTCATGTAAAAAAAATACTCATTCGTTACTTGAGTACTCGTTACTCGTTAGGAACCGAAGTAACGATTACTGAAGAAAAAAGTAATCAATGATTACTTGTGTATTTCATTACTTTTGTAATCAATGATTACTATGGCGATACGATGCGGGTACCCCATTATAACGGATACCCATACGATACGGAAAATACATCAGCTTCCCCGTCGCTAGAGGCATCTGGCAGAAATTAAATGATTATCGTCCCCGTCGCTAGAGGCATAAAATTAAAGCGTTCCCGTCGCTAGAGGCATCTGGCAAAAAAGTAATCATATTTTACACCACTAGTGGACTGATTCAACTTTTTACCACCGGCAACAATGAATGATAATATGGTTTTGGCCCTTGGAATTTACTGGAGTAATCAATATGGCCCTAAGGCCGGAAAGTTTGGAGACCCCTGCCTTAAGCCATCCGTAAACTAGAATTAAGATATGACTGAAAATAAATAACATTATTTGGAATCTTAAGACAGCTGAGAAGCAGCCATAATTTTTAGCCACCCAAGGGACTATTGTTTCAAGTAGATCACTTTTGGCGTTCCAGATACCTTTTTTAATTTTTGATTATTTACCTTAATTTAAATATAATCAATTTAATAATTTATTGCTTCTCTAATTTTAATACCGAAAATGTATACTATTGTCCATTTCTCGATATTTCATCGTTAAATTTATTTCTTATATTTAATTGAGTAATTTAATAATAATTATTAATCAAAAACACCTTCGGTGGCTAAATCTGTTTTTTGCTAAAGATTACATATAAATTTTTTTGATGTATTATTAATCCTTTTTTTTTGTTTTATTTTTGCTTTATTTATTTATTTGTTAGCTTTTTCTCTATCATTCTCCCTCTGATTTTTTTAAAAAAATTCTAAAAAATTTAAAAACAAAAAATAAATATTTTGTTTAATTGTTTTTTTTTCCTGTTGATAGCAACACATTTTTAATGTATTACTGTTATTTTCTTCTTTGTTTTTTTGTATACTTTTCCTTTATCTTTATAATTAGAATTTTTTTACACTGTTTATTTATATTTAATTTTTTTTTCAATAACTTTTATTTCTCTTAAAGATAAAGTAAATTTTCAATAAATAATTGTTATTTTTAATATCTTTAATACAATGAATTAGTATCCTTACATTTGCGGTTAATTCTTTCCAGTTCTTAGAAGAATGGCGACGTATTGATGAAAAATTTTGATTGGAAGGTTTTATTAATGTCACCGGAGAGCAATTGGCGGCAGACCTCGTAATTGAGAACCTCGGTCAAGAGACAGGGATTATACCTAAGCTGGCACATCACTCTGCTATCTTCCACACCACGCTTAGTGAGAACTTTTGAGTCTCAACAGTTGTAACGTATATCAGCCCCGGGTTTAAGGTAGGCCTTCAATAGCATCAATCTTTGAACCCACGACTCAAAGAAACTCACCGGTCATGTGCCAGTGACCATGACTACTATGCATGATAT
Source organism: Nephila pilipes (assembly GCA_019974015.1). Classification (NCBI taxonomy): domain Eukaryota; kingdom Metazoa; phylum Arthropoda; class Arachnida; order Araneae; family Nephilidae; genus Nephila; species Nephila pilipes. Next base: position 7,829 of record BMAW01120999.1, on the reverse strand, counting down.
ATATATATATATAAAAGATCAATTAATATGCTGAATAAATTTTATCCAGATATCTCTGTTATTTTTAGTAAAATTTACTAGAACCTTGTGGGTTTAATAACTCAAAATTAGTAGATTACATCTTCGTTTGGAAATGATGAATAAATGTCACAGAAACATGCACTACTATTGAACTTAGATACATAAACAAAGAGGTAGTTGTGTTACGGTATCAGCTGTCTAAAACAACAAATGACATATCATTTCTGATTAACAGGATATATATCTAAAGGCAGTTGCAGTTACTCAGGATTATTCGCTGTTTAGTCCGATTTTCTCTCTCAAATGGGACCTGACAAACTTCTTGACAATCCCTATCAAACAACTCTAATTGCATGCAAACTCTGGACGATGGTTTTACTCTCGTGGTACATTGTTTTAACTACTACCATGACTCAGCTGATTTTAGAGCTTCAGAATGCCACAGAACATAATTCAAGATAAGTGAATATTTTATTTATTATATAAATTATAACAAAATTATTAATGTTTTTTAAAGCAAAAAAATAAAAGTTTGAATTAAATTTCGCTACAAGTCCTTTTGCTGAATTTTTATCATAAATTGAAAATATAGAAAAACAAAATACTTGTCAAACTATAATGCAGGGAAACAATACCCTGAGAACAACTATTTTAAATAAGGTATTTATTAGAAAAAAGTTTTGTGCACCATATCTAAAGACACATAAAATCTGTACTTCAGAAAGGAAACTACATTTTACGCAAACATTTATTTAAAATTTAAATTTCAAAATATCAATATTTCAAAATCCAAGACTTTCACAAATTTTAATATTTTCAATTTTATTTAAAAAAAATTATTGGATATATTCCTAAAAGTAGTATGCTTGGTTTTGTTTTTGCTAGCATTATTTATAGATTTACAATTTTTTTTCAGTTAGACACTATCTCTTTTCATAGACGACACTATCTAGATATCTCTTACTTCTTAAAACTTTGCTATATCTTTCGTATATTTCTTTTTTTTTTGTTAAGAGTTCCCTTTACTGTAATTCATTCCTTGATTTTCTTTCATATTTCAAGCTGTGAGTAAATGTAAGCCTTTAATATGGTAACAATAATTGTTCTTGTTCTTAAATGAATTTGTGTGCATCTGAGTTCCTAACAATGTTTGATTAACAAAAATTATCTAAAAAAGTCGAAGCCTTAACAATGGTATTTTTTATGGGCAAACTAATTTATTTTTAAATATTAATTTCTTTCTCAAGATGCAGTCTTAACCCGTTAGAACATACACTCATTTCCACTATGTACTTATAGCACTTGCGGGACAAATTTTGTCTCATTTTTGTTCTATGTATGATTAGCGTGTGATATATAACTAGGCTGAAGTCATTAGTGAAATAATTACTAAGCAATCTGCTCATTTTTTTTTTAAATTTAGTGTCGAAAATATAAAATCAACTAGCTGCTACCCACCCGCTTCGCTGGGCAGACGATAATATTATATTTTGGAGCCTATACGTAAAATATCAAGAAATTTTTAAATGATAATTATAATCTGAATTTAAAATTTTTAGAAATTGATTGTCTGTAATAATGGTTATCCACGACTTTCAAACATATGAGAAAGTATTCAATTGTTAATAGTTTATCAATGAAAATGTAATTTAGTCAGTAAATCTGTCGTTGAACAGAATTCCGCATCACCGATACGGTACTGTGTAGTGCGATGCGTTCCCGTTATTCTACATGGCGGGTCTCCAATAGGCCAAAATCATTTAAAAATTGCCAACATAAAAATAAAAATACATTTATAAATATATTTTTTTATTTTTTAAACCTGTTGAATCAATTTTTTTTGTGTATTACATTTTTATTGTCTTTATTTTGAATGCATGGAAATTTGTGAGAGTGACAACTACATTTTTATTTTTTATGATATCAATTTATTTATCTTAATTATTACATTCATTATTATTTTATCTTTTTCTAATTTTAGAAATAGTTAAATATAAGAAAAATATGAAATAATATGCCTACATTTCCCAAACTTCTCTGTAGACAACATTCTTCGTTCGTTTTTCTGGTTGAAGGATGATTAGATTTTCATGTGAATTAACTCCTGAACATACCACATAAAATTGACCATGTGAAAAACAGTCACTTTGTAAATCTACACCAGCAAACTCTAACTGGAAACTGCAAACGCTTAAATTCAAAATGATAATCTGTTGAGTTTTCAGTTTGAGTCTGATGCCGTTACATAATTTAGGAGGATTTAAATTAAGCAACAACATTATTGTTGTTCCAATCTTTAGGTAGCCTAGTGGTCAAGGTTTCGGATTCGTGCCCGGCGGTTTTCGTTCAGTTGCGGGTTCAATCCTTGGCAGCCAAAGACCCACCGTGTAGCCGGGGCTGATGCACGTTAAATCTGTTGGGGCCCAAATTCCTCCCAATGGTGTGGTGTGGATGTTAGGAGAGGGGGGGTGCCAGCTCGGGTGTCGTCCTCGTCACTTGACCGTGGTTCAAAATAATTATAGAAAGAAAATGTTCTGAAAGCTGATCCTTATGGTTAAGAAGACTATTCAAAGGTTAAGGGTAGGATCTAATAGCAGGAAGCTGGACTTGATCACCACTGCAGCACATTCCTGGAGGTTCTTCTATCCATTTTAAAGCATGGCACCTCGAACAGGGCAAACGTTTTCCGATACTGGCGATTTTATCATTTGAATAATCAATATCTGTTACATATATATATTTAAAACCAAAGCTTTAGAAGTCCATGACACTAATTAAACATTTGATCTTTTTTCATTGTATTTAATTACAGCTGCCCGATTAACATGGGGATTATTAGAGAAGTATTTTCGTACTGCTGCTCTATGTACTTCAGGATAGCTTTTAGTATATTTTGAAGCAGCTTCTCTATGTATTTCAAGATGACTTTGAGTATACTTTTAGCAGCTTGTCTTACTTGTTCATATCTAATTGAATTTGTGAATCTTTTTGTTCTTCTTTTACCTTTATTTAATTGAAGAGATATTACATCATTAATAATCGATTCACTTGAACTTGATAAATTAATGATAGATATTGATTGAGTCTTTGAAAGTAGCATAGATACATTTTCTTCATTTTGTTTCACATTATCATCACCAAGATTAACTTTACTTCTATTTGTTAATCCAACTATTTCAATATAGACGTCAAAATGATCACTTTTATAGTTTCCCGTAAAACGTAATCTTTTTTTTCTCTGAATAGTTTCACCAACAGAAGCTATAAGGCAGACGCCTTGATACACTTCTAACTGATAGGGAAATAGCTCTGCCACCGCCATAATTTTGCAAATAGATCCATACGTATTTGGTTTACACATTTCGGTAAAATATAAACCGTTAGTATTATAAGAGGCGCCAGATAGCATTTGAATGCAGCATTTAAACCGATCCCAGTTGTTAAACACGTGAGAAACAATATTTCTCATTTTATACGCCATCGATATGTCACCAAACACCAGCAAAGATAGAGATGAAAATAAACATGCTCCGTTGCCAAGAATTTTAAAAACTTTGAAAGGAGTAGGTATTCCATCTATCCAAATATTTTCAACATCCATTATTAAAAATTATAACTGAAAAGTAAATATGAAAAGTCAATTTGTATTAACCTACAATGAAAAACTTCTGTAGTTAAAAAATATAACCAAATTAAATTTTTAAATATCAAATTATTTAAAAATTCAACAAAAAATACTAACAAAAAAATAAAGTATAGTAAAATTTTTTAGCAAAAAGTCACCCGTATTACGTTATTCTTTTTGCAAAGGGGTAACTCTATTGCGCTAGCAGCATATCTGGAACTGCAATTGAATAAGACAGAATAGCTCTTAAAAAATCATAGCATTAAAAATAATTCTGTATTCTGAAAACGATAAAATATCCAACTATTTTAAAAAAAACCAAAAACATTTATTTCCTAGAAACAAAAAACTAAAAATAGTCAAAATACAGAAACAAACTTTTGCGTAATATTTACATTAGGTTACAGTTAATGCATACATCAAAATAAGTATTTTGACAGCTACTGATTTTTTTTATCAATGACATGAATAACATACCGTTATTATTCATTTGTTAAAAGCCAACTTCAATAACTTAGTAAGATAGCGTTTAGATTTACAAATGTAAATTATCAATCATTATTGATAATAAAATACTTTTCTCATAAATTTGAAACTTACGTCTAGGTTCCACAACAATAAAAAATTATCCTTTGCTCAGCAAAGCGATCGAAATCAGCTGGGGTTACAATACTATAGCTTTTTAAAATTCACAATGCAAGGTCATTGAAATGCTTCGACTTGGCGGTGGAAGATATTTGGTGATAAATCCCTAAATGTAGGAATTTTGGGGGTCAACATTTACATTATATATGATAAACCTATAATACATCCTACTTAGCGGATTGTCTTGGGTGTACGCTATTCCGTAAGAAGTCGCCATTTTAGTATTTTTCAAAATCCCGTTCTTGCCAATCCTCCATCAGCGGCTCAATATTAAATTATTTCCATTTCGCACGCGCAAATCTCGCCAAGTAAACTTAATTGGTAGCAATGCACAGAATACATATAAAAAAAATAATATTCCGTTTGGCGTCGGTTATGTCATTTTTGGCGATGAAGTCGCCAAAAATGACATAATTGATGGATAAGAAAAGATTAACGGATGAAAATCACATTTTGGATAAGAATTCCGTAAAATCCGTTCTTAGTGAGCGTCTACATCGCAAAATGAGTAACTATACTAAATTTCAAGTCAATCGGTTGTATAGTCTTAGAGATATCGTGATGAGTCAGTCAGTGGTATTTCGCTTATATATATATAGACAATAGAAAGAAAAGTCAATTCCGATAATAATGATAACAAATTATTCTTATTCGAGCAATGAAAGTTTGAAGCAGATGCTTATGATTGAATAATTGGTGCTTTTATTATCGTTTAAAATAATAAATTGAACTGCTCGGGTTCGAGTGAGTAAAATTGCATGAACTGAGAGTTCGATTCTTAAACACTTTACATATATCTTCTAAGATACTTCTGATCACTTTGCAGGTTACGAAGAGCTGATTCATACGTTTAGGGCGAAGTAGTGAATATAAATTCACTATCATTAGTTAACTTTCAATCTGAAAATTAAATTCTTCTCAGCTTATATATGCATCTGATCAAAACTATTATTTAAACTTCATAATTTTAATCTAATTTACATTAACCACGTTTCATTAATAAAGAAGAAGATTGAGTTTCAATCCAATCAGAAGAAAATCTAAAGAGTTAGTTAAAGGAAATTTCACGATGGAACCATTTATCCTTGTGGGCTAAATACTATTTACTGAGTTAGGAAAGCACTGGAAAATCAAAAGAGATATTGTAAGCTTACATGAAATGCTAAAAAATAAATGATTGTATTTTGTGGTCGAATATGACATCATTCTCTATATTCCTTTTTATGACGTAATTGTCATAGCAATATAAGACTATTTTTCAGGTTTGAATTTTTCTATCACTAAATATAATTTCTTATACAATGTCACCAATGAAATCTCTTTCTTTTGAGTTTTCTTTTTTGGAGCCATATTTCCATAAAATTTTCTGAATTCTGTATGTTGCACATAATGCTAAATACTAAAATGTATGTAAAGAGGAATATTTAAGAAATGCCAAAAGGAAAATGTTTAAACTGAACAAAACTGAAAAGCACTATATAATTTTTTCCAAGCATCCAAGTTTTTATTTTAAATATCAAGGGAAAATATGATATGTAAAATATGTAAGTTTATTACTCTCCATTTCTTATGTAAGGGAGTGTTAACCTCTTTTGAGAATGAGAATTTAAAATTTATTTTGAAAAAGTACATCACCTATAAAAGGAACTTTTCTTAGAAAAGGGTTTCTCGTTGAAGTGAAACTGTGGTAGTTTTATTCCAAGTTTTGTGTTTCAAAATTAAAATAAAATGAAATAATGATAATAATAATATGAAAACTTCAGATCTTTTACTGAAAGGACTTTGTGCTTAAAAAATTTTCAATGAAAATGTCAACGTATTAGACTAAGTTTAAACCATCTTTCTCTAAAAATAAAACCAAAAGTAGTGTAAAACATTTAACTGAATTTTACTTTGTAATCGAAAATTCGAGATTAAATAACTTTAAGTCTATGATTAAATATAAATGGGGATACCTTCAAAAAGCTATTGATGTACATACCTTTTTTAAACTCTTTCACCAGCAAGTAAAAATTCCACAAAATGTATACTTTTTAGTGATACGTAATATTTAAAATAATTTTGATTTAATTTCAGTAAACAAAAAACCTAAATAAACTTTTCTTTTTATGCAAGTGGATAATTTATCAGGTGAGTAAAGAATATCTCGTAATAATTATTTGGGGAGGGCGGAGTTCTTATGAAATATTTTTTTTCTCTCTCTTTTTTCGTACTTAAATGTAAAAACCAAAAGATCTATATAGCACACTTTTAAGGTATATCATCAAATTATTTTCTTAAACGTTTTCTTCTGTTTATGTTAAAATAATTCATAGACATATAGATGACAAAAGAATGAACGAAGCTGGAATTGCTTTAACCTATAAGAAAGAGATGAATAAAAATTTTAATTTATTCTATTTGAATTTAAAATAGTTCTATACGTATTCATAAGAATAAAGATGAATATATTTCAAAAATATTTGTTCAAAGGACATGGATATCTAAAAGTATCTGAATAATTCATTAAAGATGAATTCTGAGGAAGGAAATTTTATTTTAAAATAATCTTTTAAATATTATTTTTTTCTGAAATAGCTTATCAGATAATATTTATAAAGAAATATTACGTATTAGTTATTTCAAATTATATTATTATTATATTATTGTATCTCATCACGGTATATGAAAAAATTCTGAAATTATTTACAGCATTTTTCTCTTTCTCTTCAGATATTAAAAAATATGGTAATAATAATCAATTTGAGAAAAATAATTTTGATGAAATTGTTCAGTGCAGCGTGTCAGTCAATGGAACATGGCAGCGAAGAGAACATTTGTCTCTGAATGGATGTATTAGTGCCATATCCATAGATACTAGCAAAGTGCTAGACATTGAAATTATGTCAAAAATGTGCAGATTTTGTAAAAAAAAAATCCTGAAGGTAGAATTACTCATAAATGTGTGAAACGAGGGAGCATTCGGTGCCATGGACCCATTGGTATCATCGCATGTTTGAAAGATCAACTCACATGAGAAAATTAAAATATGTTTACTTTTATGGGTATGGTGATTTGAAAAGTTTGATTCGATTAGAAATGTTTATGGTGAAAATAGTGTCACAAAGTTTGTATGTATAAGACACATTCTAAATCGTATGGGTTCAAGGCTTCAAAATATTGGCAATATAATGATATTGGTAAAAGAAAATCCCAAAACATAATGAACATCATTAAACCTCATTATATGAAATTATGTGACAAACGTTTATTGAATAAATGTTTGCATGGGAAAACACAAAATGCAAATGAAGTTTTGAATGGAGTTTTGTGGAAATTCATACCAAAAGAAGTTTTCGTTCAGAGAGTTTCAAACTCTACGATTAGGCGACTACTTGGTCATCATACAATTTAATAAAGGGTTTCAAGGTTTGTTTGATGTCTTAAATACAGCTGATGTGCAAGTAAGAACAAATACATTAAAAGGGTCGGCTCAACTTGATGAAGAGCGAATAACTGAATCAAGACGACATTCATCATGTAGTGTGAAAACTGCCCG
>BMAW01120997.1:0-20682 GCA_019974015.1 Nephila pilipes | reverse complement strand
ACACACACACACACACACACACATTTTGAACTTAAAAGGTAGTAGTTAAACTTCTTAACAGCTTCGACAATTGATAATGCTCTAATTCATAGCTATAATACTTTCCTTCTTGCACATTAACCTGTTTACTCACATCATAAGGTCTTGCCATAGTCACTTTTGTGAAATAAACTCTCTTCATACCTGTACTTATCGACGCATGTATATAATTTGAATATCATGATCATTGTACAAAGCATCTTTTAGAACTTTAAACGCCACTTTTTGTTCTGAGCCGAAATGAAAAATTTTATACCTCGTAAAAAATATGTTAGTGGTTTAGCAGTAATATAAAATCTTTTAATATACTCACGAAAATAGGAAACTAGATCAATAAAATTGTGGATCTTTCTGATTCCGAAAATTCTGTACAGAACGGATATGAACGATAGATTTTAGATGGGGAAGAATAGATAGTACCGTTATAGATAACAGAGAATCCTAAGAATTCCATTTTTCTCCCAAGGAATTGACATTTTTTCAAACTCAATTCAAGTGACATGTGAAAATCTTCGACTGTTATTTCTCATTTCGAACGTAGTAAAACAGATGGTTTCGTGTGCATGTAAAGCAATTAAAAACATATCTAATAATTATTTTACAGAAAGGATTAAAATTCTGCTGATAATTAAAACAGCAGAAAATAATTTTGTAATTTACGTTAGATACAATTAAGACCGTTAGAAATCTGATTCAATTTAACAAGACAGTCTTAATTGACACTTCTTATTTTTTTTTGGTATACAATTATAATCTTTTAAAATTAAATGAATGTCAATAAAATATATTTAAAATGGATAAATTTAAAAAAATGCGAATCAAAAGTGATTCTAAGACATAGAAAAGAAAACATTTTAACAAAAAATTGTTTATTTTTATTTTATAAAATATTTTTAAATTTTTTAATCATATTTAGTAATATTGATTCAGCTAGTTTTTAACTTTAAGATATCATTCGCTGTATATATATTTGTAGCGTAGTAAAATATTTCTTGCTTCTTAGTGCGTTTATGACGGTGTTCGAATTGTTGAAATTACTGGTTGGATATTGGAAAAACCGAATGTAACAGGTAAGCTTGGGAAAAAAAAACACCTTTTATTTTTTGAAACCTGTTTTTCATCAAAATTAAAATCTTTAAGAAATATTAATTAAATTACGAATCATTTAAATTAATAATTTAAATATTTATGTAAACTAATTCATTATTCATTTACTCTAATGTCAATTAGTAAATACTTACGTATAAATTGGCATTTTTCAGCATAAATTTGATCAATCCATTTTTCAGTAACATTATATTTGTGTTAATTATAAATTTTTAATCTTTCACATATAATAAATGTACAGAATTCTAGTGGTATAACATCTATAAAAGAAAAAGAAGAGAAAACATACAGCCGAAGTATTTTATTCTGTGTGTACTATACTTTTTCATACGTTCCCCGTTCTATTTTCTGAAAATAGATTCGATACTCTGGTTTGAGCGTTTAATGCATTTGCTGCTTAACTGTACCAATCAAGGAACAAAATTACTTATTACAAGCGTTAATTTAACTTACTAAGCTCATATGTATATATGTATGAAGTGTGGCTATTAAATACCAAGATTGACTTTGTAAAATGTTTTATTTTGATGTCATACATATTTACTTATTGTCATCATCAATATACACTCCTCTATCCCTGCAATGTGGCCGCGGTAGCCTAGTGACTATTGTTTCGGATTCGTGGCCGGTGATTTTCATTCAGTTGCGGGAATTGGCTCGCTAAAAACCCACCGTGTAGCCGGGTCTGATGCGCGTTAAATCTGTCGGGGCCCAAATTCCTCCCGTGGCGGGGTGTGGAAGCTAGGAGAGGGGGTGCCATATCAGGTGTCGTCCTCGTCACTTGATCGAAGTTCAAAAGTACGAAGTCCGTCGCCAATATCCCTTCGTGTTGCTTCTAGTGTGACGTTAATAAAAACTATCCCTATAACGCTTCATGAGAATATTCTATTGTCTCGAAAAAGTGTTGAAGGCCTCTTCTGTCAGCTCCTTGAAGACATTTTTCCAGTTTCAACGGACTCAAATCTTGTTCCTTTTAATGCAGATTTCACCTTAGGAAACAGATAGAAGTCGAACGGCTGAAGATTAGATGAATAATTTGGATGGTTTAACATTGGGATGCTGCATTTGGCTGGAAACCTCTTGACTGGAATGTGGAATGCGTCGGCGCATCGTCTTGAAGGAAAAATTTACCATACCGTACAGATTTTCTATTTTTACAGTCTCACAGTAATCGCACGCATACTTAACCGACGGTCAGATCGAGCTAGATTATCGATTTTTTGATAGTATCATCCATTTTTGACGTGGAAGGATGAATCAAGTGTGAATTATTTTAACGTACTCTTCCGGCAATCTTGAAAACACTTAAACCTTTTAAAAACACGTGCATACGATAATTCTTCATTGCCATACACTTCTTTCAATAAATTAACAGTAGCGGTTTTTTCAAATTTCATGTGAAATTTCACAACAGGTGGTTGCTCACTTATCATTTTTCCGACGAAACAAAAGAATAACTCTGATGCGAACTAAGACTATGGCTATACGGATTTGCTTACAGAAGCGAGAAGCACTGCATTCAAAAGAAAAGGCTTCACCCTAAACAGCTGTCGGTCGTTGGTGTTTGGCTCATGCGTACTTCTTTTGTAGAAGTGTCAGTCTCGTTGTTTAACAGTCACACCTCATATATCTTTCCGTTCAAAATTTGTACGTGAATTTTAACCCACTTCATCGCGTCCGATCGAGCTGAAATTTTGGGCACACTACAACTCAGACGACAGTATAATACTATGGTATGCTTAAGTTGTAATGAACTTGCACTTAACAACATTCATTTCAGTTGAGTTCTTGGCCGCTAAACATTCATTTCAGTTGAGTGTAGCCGGGGTTGATGCACGTTAAATCTGTCGGTTCCCAAAGTCCTCCCGTTGGCGTGGTGTAGAAGTTAGGAGAGGGGGGGGTGCCAGCTCAGGTATCGTCCTCGTCTCTTGACCAAGGCTCAAAATTACGAGGTCCGTCGCCAATAACCATCGTGTTGCTTCTAGAGCGACGTTAATATAAAAAACTAAAACTTCAGTTGAGTTCACTAATTACTTTTCACTACAATAGCTCCTGTAGTTGCTTTTTAGTCTTAAATTTTCAGACTAAAAAGGGGTATGTAATTACTGCTCTTTATTACTTCGCTCTTGCGCCATATCTTAATTGAAGACATCAAGCAATAAATATTGACTCCTATTAAAGATGCGCAATGGACAAACCAAAATGCTTTATTAATGATCACTGATGGAGAGCTAAAGTAACTTTCTCTAGAGTCTCAATAAACTTATTAATTTTAAATTAAGATCATCTAATAAATTCTTAGCTTTCCAATCCGTTCGATGATTCAAACACTTCCCACAAACAGCACATACTAATCGTAATAACCTCAAATAGAATTCGTTTCAATTCTCAAACAAATTAAAAAGCTTCAATTCAAACTGTAAATATCTGTCAGCAAGTCATTATCCTCTACCTCCCTTCATTTTCCTTTCAATCTATTTCATTTATATATTAATTCTTATTCACTTCGCTTCTATCTTCATTTAATTTACGTAATCACGTTTCATTTTGGTTGGGAATGAATTACAATTTTATGCAATTAAAAAAAAGTTAATATAAAGACCCCAAAGAAGGGAAAATCACAAATAGCCCAACGTCACAAGTATAAGTTTAATTTTTTTTTTTTTTCAAACGAGCTCTTATTATAGATGTACTAAAAAGTATAAAATCAATTTTTGAAATGTTAAATAATATGCAATACTTAAATAATTTGCTACAAATCTAATAAAATATTTCTGATATCATTTTTCATGAAATGCTCGTAAATACACAAATGTAAAATTGTTCGTCCCTAATTAAGCTTTTAATTTTTCTTTCTCAAAATAAACGCCAAAACAATTTAACTTGTTATGACGTATGTCTGGTAATTCCAACTCAATCTTGTTTATTATGTGAAATTATGAAAGTAACTTCGGGAAAGCCCAACAGAATTGCATAACTCTATTTATTGGTTATTAGTCAATTTCTAATTAATAAAAAAGGGAAGAAACAACAGACCGCAAGCATTGTTCGCTGGACTTTACTACAGGTCGAATGGCATTGATGCGGAAAATTACCTCTTCTAGATTTCCGGTCGATAAAGTACTAAATTTAATTTCTCTTTTGATTTTGCAGTCGAGGTCACAACGCAATGCGTCTTCCTTCTTGTCATCCTTTTGTATAGATGCATTTTTTTCGTTTTGTCATCCGGTATTAATGCTTATTCTACTTTTAATTTATGCGGAATAAAAAAAAAATAATAACGCATTTGATTTTTGAAAGATTATTAGAGACAATGACAATTTTTATCAGAAGGGATTGCTACGTATCAGGCCAAAAGCGGAAATTGATTAATTTTAAATTGCTGCTGTATTTAGAATACATAACTGATATTTAAAAGTCTCTATACATTACTGCTATTCTTTCATTTCCTTCGACTAATGCTTAGATTATTTCAAATGTGGTTGTGTATTTGAAAAATTTATCTCGGAATAAAATTACATAAGAAATTTTCCCCAGTAATTGCACAATAATGACGAACTCTTCGAAGAAATATTTCTTCTTTTAAATCTGATTCAAATGATTCCACATACTGCATAATACAAATTTCCCTTTTTTAGAATTTTTTTCAAAGAATAGTCAGAATTAAACACTAAAAGTTAAATCAACAATTGCTTTTTATTATATGTTCGTTTCTTATTTAATAATTTATCTTTTTTTTTTTACTCGTTAATGGAATTAGAATTTGAGTAACGCAGAATGTGTTTAGAATAAATTTAGAGACTAAATACCAATACATTCAAAAAAGAAATTACTTTCTCTTTCAAAATGCCGTTTTTCTTAAGTGTACAACCAAATAGAAATTTCAAAATCCATAATTCTACGCGGGGGGGGGGAGAATATAAGGGGTGTTTGTTACGTAATTTATAGCTTAAAAACTGTTGGTTTTTACTTGATTCACAGTTTCCAGTCTGGAAATAAGCAAATGTAATCTTAGTAGCAAATGTGCTCCTTAAATATAAAGTTTACGATTTTAAAATTCTGTTATTCATTGCAAGGAATGACTTCAATTCGTAAAGAGTTGTCCTTTTTCATTCCTGGATATTTTAACAAGTATTTTTCAATAAGATAAAAAGAAAATATGTAATCTTTCCCTCAATAAAACCAAATGAAAGTTTGTATTATACTTATTTTAATATTTTCTTACTCGTATCTTTTCGAGGGAGAAAGTATATCATAAGAATAAGATTTTGAACAAGACCGAAATTCCTATTCCGACTTTCTTGATTAATTTTCGTGTATATTTCCTTTTTTTTTTGACTTTATAACAGTCTTATAACATAAAACACATTAATTCGTGGTAGTCATGGTCTATGGTTATTAAACAGCTGGTTAAGGAGGCTTCGATTAATTTTTCGTTTGTTGATCATTGTTTTCAGCTGTCCTGACCCTTTTTCTGGCCATTCATTTATCATTATCAGCGCTATCAGCAAAATGACGGATTTTATCCTAATTTTGTAACCATTTAATCAGGTATATAAAGTTCTATGCAATCGCTGCTTGTTTTGTCCCTTTCCTAACTCGTTCGATAATACTGAGTTTTTCTTCGATTGCATCAGCCTTTTGTTGACGTTTATACACTTTCGAATAATATTTTTATTTATTACAGAAATCACACAGCTAATCTCATTGATCACGAGATATTGAAAACAATTTCTTACAAAATAATGATAATAATAACTAGAACATTTCACTTCCCGAGAAATGGAGATTCATATACATAAAATAGGTAGAAAAAAAGGTGATAAGGTAACAGAGTACACCTTTGAAGAAAAGTTTTGGAATTAACGTAAATTTTGCTTACAAATACATATTTTATGACCTTATGGGGCTTGAAAAGTTTTGTTAGTTTATATTTTTATCGTCAAAAAGACATTTTATACAAATATAAGCAAAAATTAAGACTTTTCGGAAAACATGGTAACTCAAAAGAAAATAAATATGTTGACTTTTCGTACAATGAATAATACAGCGCGTGGGCCCTGGATACGTGTGGACGTGTGTTACCAGGGAGCAGAACCACACCTTCCGTGAGCAGCCCCGATCTTTTGTTCTGATGGACCTGCGTAGACTTTCTAGAGTCTAACATTGCATATCGGAATTAACGGTTCTGTGCTCGAAGAATTCAACAAGTAGCCGACCCTGGACGTCGAAAAAGACGGTGAGCAACGCCTTGCCTGATGACGCAACGGATTTCAGCTTTTTAAGGCGATGCGACGACGCATGCTTCCACTGCATGCTGTCCACTTTGTCTCTTGCTCGTAGTGATGGCACCAGTTCTCATCACCTGTGAGGATTCTATCCAGGAAAGGGTAATCTTTATGATACTGAAACAGATGTTGAAGTGCTACCCTCATACGCAGTTCTTTTAGTTGGTAGGTGAGCTGCTTCGGAACCCACTGCGCACACACCTTCCGATAGCGCAACCTGATATGAGCAATTGTCCCCACTGTTCCAACACTATCATTCACCTTCCCCGCCAACATTCGCAATGTGACACGCCGTTCACTTCTCACTAGGTCATCCACCTTGTCAATGAGATCGGCCGTGATGCCTATGTTTGCCTGACCTAGTCTCGTGCCATCAACCAAACTCTCACGGCCTGCACGAAAACGGGCACTTTCTCACTGACTTGTCCGACACATAGTCTCCCCCGTCTACGGTCACTATCCGGCGATGAATAGCGGACGGTTTAACACCATCCGTTGTCAGAAATCGGATAACGCTTTCCTGCTCCTCAATCATCAAATTTTGCAATGTGAACGCCATCATGTCCTCACAAGCACTGCCGCGTCAATTGGACTGCGCTCGTTTCAAGAGTCTTTGCTCTCTCCTGCGCATGTGGGTGCCGCGCAAGCTCCAATCCATGCCGGAGACTCCATTTGCATCCCTAGATATCTCACTACATCTCCCATAGCGGCATAGGCAAATATGTTAACAGATACATTGTTACGACGTTTCGTGCCTTTTCATTTGAACACCCCTTGTCTCTCTCTCTCTGTCTCTCTCTGTCTCTCTCTCTCTCTCTTCTCTCTCTCTCTCTCTCTCTCTCTCTCTCTCTGTATATATATATATATATATATATATATATATATATATATATATATATATATATATATATTGAAACCATAATTTCTGCAGAAATGTCATTTTTATTAATTGTTTTCACATTCTTAAAATAATGAAATCTATTCTAGAAAGTTTCTTGATATTCATTTCACATCCTGTAATCAAATGTGATTTTCGATTAAAAAAAGACATTTCTTCATTAATAAAAAGTGGGCTTAAAAATTAGAGGATATGTTAATTTTTTGCTTCTAAGTAACTCTGTACCTCTAAAAAAAGATTCATTACACAAAATCCAAGGAAATGGATTTCATATTGTTAATTTAGGTTCCTTGATCAGTCAAATAAATTGTAACAAAAACTTGTTTCTTTTTCAAACTTTTAATAATAACTGGTAGCATTTTTTTTCTTCTGAAAATGTTGTTTTTTGATTAAAAAAATGAGCAAATGATTTTTAAATATTGATCGGAAAATTTCTAAATCAAATTTTAAAATATTAAACATGCATCGGAACAATATTTTAATGAATGATAAGTATATTTTCATATGCTTTAATTATTTTAATGTACGATAAGACATCTTTCTTTCTTTCTTTCTTTCTTTTTTTTGAATAAGTCAAGTATGTGTGTTTTTGGAATGAAAAAAAAAATATAGTGGAAGAGTGAAGTTAAGGAATAGGGTTTTATCCAGATGTATGGCAATTTTTTTATCCAAAATTTATCAGGTATTAATAACAGTGGAGTATATATATATATATTCCTCTATTTTCTGTGAAATATATTATATTCCATATTTTAAAAAATATTTTAACGTTCCTTGCGCTTTTCTTTTTTCATTTTAGTGCCATGTTACAATGAAATAAATTATAATCATGACTGGAATTTTGAACGACACGTTTGATAAGTCATCGTTACAATTATAATTCGGAAGATTCAAATTTTTTAGCATTTTATAGTTAAAAATATTTTTTTTTTATTATCAGGAAATTTTTTTCCCAAGATAATCGACGAAGCTTAAATAATCGTAAAAACGTAATTCTTTTTTATCTTACTCTGAGCTTCTGTTTTATTTAGGTTCAGAGACAGGGAAGACAGAACCAGATATGAATACAGCGTATAGAATAATTGAAGACGCAGCTAAAACCGGAAACTTGACTGTTAAAATAAAAAAAGATGGAAAGGTAAAGTACTCAAGATAACAAACTATTTGTATAATTTAAAGAGTTTTATTTAACATATTGTCATGCGTATTATCTGTAAATACCATTGTTGAATTACAAATACAGATTAATGCTCATAAAATTTACGATAGAATTTTCTTTTGTTAAATATATTTGTCATACTCATTGAACGTTGGTTTCATAATATTATTCCATTTAATTTTCGGACTATTTTAGAAAGATGTCAATTAGAATTTTTGAATTCCTTTTATATAAATCAATGTAGTATTTTCTAAAATACAAAATAAACTTTTATAAATGATTATTTTTTTTATTAATTACAAGAGCAAGGTTATTGGTATGAAATATTGATATTGATAAGAAAAAAGAGGTATTAATTGATTTCATGTAAATATTTTCAGAGTTATTTCCCAGCCTGTGAAATTGATTTGAAGCGTTCGGTATTTAAAAAATTACACTTAAATTCAATATATTCCTGACTGTTTTATTAAGATTTTGAAGTTTTGAGAGAAAATGTCCGTAAATATAAATAAAAATAATGTGAGTACGATTTACTACCGTTAAATTAGAATATAACTTTTGGCATTAATTAAGTTTTAACGCAAGGAGTATTCAAATTTACTGAACATTGCATACAATGGAGACTATCCCCCCCCTACTCATTCAGAAATTATGCCGCGCTCAAAAGTTTTTTGCGTCTTTTTTCTGCCTCGTCGGTCTCGTCTTCTAAGTCTGACCATTATCTTGAGTTGTTTTCTCTCTATTTCGTCGTTACCGGGATAATTTTTTTTCGTTCCTCTCTGACGGGGTTCGACTGGAACACTTGCACTCTTCGGTTGAATGGGGGAAAGGGGATAATCGCTGTAGAAATTCTATCTGTCTACTCTGGATGGGGGAAGGAGTCATCACTTCCTCATAAATGATATGTTGTCTTATATTTTCAGTAAAATTACAATTTTTCAGGAATTTCTAAATCATCCGTTTTTGCAATATTTGCCTATATTTCAGTAATAATTAAGTGGATTACTATTCTTTCCTTTTAAGACATTTAAAGGTGGTTCTTATAGTATTTTCTCTATCTAACTTCTGAATATTTGAGAAAAGACATTGAATTTGTCTACATACACTACAAGCTACGAAAAAGTACGCAAAGCAGAATAGTGACATCTATAATATTATTTATATTCGTACCGGAACTGGAGCTCAAGTACAAATCTAATCTACTAATGTAGGCATTTTTCTACTAGCAGAACTTAAATTAATAATTTTTGTTTCTAAAAACAACTTTAAAGAGGAATGTTATAAATATACATCACTTTTTTTTTTTTAATTTTTTATAGGATGTTATTTATACAATTACGGAAATTGAAAATGTCAAGCCTCCAACATGCGTCGAAGATCCAAATAGTATGTTTATTTTCATTTCTAATTTTTGTATATTTTCAAATAACTTTTCTGAATGATGTTGCTGATTAATATTACATATTAATATATTTTATTTTCCTTAATTTCAGAAAAAGGCAATTCCTTCAATGGAGGTATTTACTTCATTTCATATTTCTTTTTAATAAAACATATCTTACTATAAACAAAAAAAGAAATTCTCTACTACAGCAAATACTAACATATTTCACATAAATATTAACAATTTTTACAAATATTTTATTTAATTCGTCTTCAACTGAATACGTAACAATATTTCGAAGCAGGGTTTTTTTTTTATCGACTTGAAATTTTCAAAGTAGATGTAGCATCGGCTTAATATTTTCGAGTGAAATTTTTAAATAATTAAAGTAAGCCGTTTTTATTCCTTCTTTCCCAGCCAGTTTACATTTTAAAAGGTCGAAATGGTAATTGTTTTCACTGAATCAGTTTTTAAACTTTGTCATACCGTGTTTCTAGGCTAATTAAGCTTATTATAATAAAATAAATAACATGTATTTTTATCATTTTCTGAAGAGTAAATTTACTTAAGTATATTTCGTGTTGATTTCCATCGCTTATTCAAAGAGAAAATGTCATTTCTGCTCGAGCATTAGTATCTTTTTATAGGAGGTTGCTCTGTCTGTCTGAAAACGGGACATAGCGGCGTACTAAAACTGTGCTTGGGGACAACAGGACATAATACCTAAAAACGGGACTTATGGATACATTCAGTGGCTGTGATTGGGAATTAGAAATGGGAGGTCAAAAAATTTATAAACAAGAAAAAAATAACGAAACAACGGTGGAACAGGGTGCTAGGGAGTATAAAGGGGAGTGGGAGGTAAACCCTAACAAGTTAAAAATTTATTTACAGAATAATAAGTTTTTGACGCCTTCTGAGAGAATTTCGACAAAAAAGTAAAGGTTGACGGTTTATACAAACTAGACGAGTATAAAAGTTGACAGGTCCGACAAACTTACTGTGGCTTAGTTTTAATGCTAGTGAGTAATTATTTTTTGACATTTTGATGAGTACAACTTTCATCGAAGGAAAAATATAACACTATTAATTAAAAGCTTTTCGAGAATTCAGAAATGGTCAGTGATAATTTCATTTCAAAAGCAAGCCTTGCTTAAAATAAACTCTAAAATGATAATTTCCCATAATCCAATAATAATCTCAGCAGCTTGCTTTCTTTTGGTGGGTTCGGGCATCATGACCCTGAGGCATCCTAATTCTTTTTCTTTCCCATGGATTTACTGTCTTTGGTAACCTCGCGTGATGCGCCCTGGGGACACCCTAGCGAACCTTTTCGAACCCCCTTCTTGCCAAACTTTTTTTTTCAAGCGTCTAGACCTCAGTTATAGCTTGTTTGGCGCAGCATAACCACATCTGCCTTTTGAGGCATTAAATTTTACTCTTTCATTCACACTCACACAAAATCCAACCATCAAGTGCTGTGGTTTGCCATGACACTCCAGGCTAATAACAGTGGCGCGATGCATGGCATTGCATTTTGCACATATTTCTGCTAAGTAATTTTTTAATAATTAAAGAAATGAACGGAAAGATAATTGGTTGATTACAACAGGGTTTATACAAATGTCTTGCTTATAATTCCTGGTTTTAGACAGCTAATATGGAATCAAAAACTACTTTCTCGCCAAAAATGGGGAAGCGGTTTCCCTCTCCCTTTGCCATCTTAATTACTGCCACTGTTTACTTTAGTAATGCTATTCACTAACGTCAACAATTTCACTCAATGGTACATCCGAGTTTACTATTATTTCTCTATATATGTTACATTAATAACCATCCACAAGCTGCCACTTTTTTTGATATTGCTGCTTGGTTATGCTGAGGTCTGTGTAATCTTAGCCTAGTCTATAGTTAACGATTCTTACGAAATGCTATACTCAATCATGAAGATGACGTAGTGAAAAGAGAATTTAACTATTTTGTATAACTGTACATAAGAAACAAGGAAAAATATAAGTGAAAATGTAATTTACAGTGCTTTCGAACTGTTAAAATGTTGATAAAGGCGTGTTAAATTTTAGAGAAGTATATGGCCCGGCCACGTCATGGACGTTATTTTTATCTATATATTTTCCCCCTTCATATTTATCTAATCAATCTCAGGAAGTGATATTTACTGTGTATGTATATCCTATATATCCTTTTAACACTAAACATACCATAACCGGTCTTTTGACCGGTTATGAACTTTTGCATTGAAAATGCGCATATCATCTTATCGCTTTTGCACATTTGACTTCATGACTTTTCTATTGATTATATACAGTTAATATTGTATTACTTTTTTTTTTATTTATATTTGTTTATTTTGAGTAATACTTGTCGTATACCGTTATCTACCTCAACCGGTCATTTGACTGAGAGAACAATTTATTGCTTTTTAAGGTTATTGGATCTGAAATTATGATGCGCATGCGTATTCAACGTATTGTATACAGTTCATTACAATAAAACTAAATTTGGTGTAGACATGACCGATCAAATGGAGAGTAAATATACTACAAAATCTAAGTCTTGTTGATGGCTACTTCAAATATTTTTCAATATCCTTCATTTAGCTGGCATAAATGCCTGGATTTTGTACAAGTAAAGGACAGGATAAAATATCTCGAGACAAGACTTTTTACTCTAGTTAGCAGTAGAACTTGCCACCGATTTCTGAGAAACTCGTGTATAATCAAAAGAAAGAACAGATACAAAACGATCGATGCCTAAATCTACTACACATTCTTATCAACGTAAGACGCATCAAGTATGATATTGTAAGGAAAATAAAACCATCAAAATTTGTTCTAAATAGGAAAAATATGTTTGCGGACAATGTACAATGGAGATCCCCTGTGTTATTTAAAATGCGATGAGCAACAAATTAAAAAAATTCTTATTCCTTGTATTTGTAATAGAAATTTATAATATACTATTTTGTTTAATTATAATAAAGTTAATTTATTTATTTTCTCCTTAACA
This sequence comes from Nephila pilipes, assembly GCA_019974015.1. Taxonomy (NCBI): domain Eukaryota; kingdom Metazoa; phylum Arthropoda; class Arachnida; order Araneae; family Nephilidae; genus Nephila; species Nephila pilipes. The sequence goes on along the minus strand of BMAW01120997.1, from coordinate 7,780 downwards.
TCCATTCAATCGGGAAACGCAAAGCTCGGTCATTTGACCGGCTATGGTAGAAATAGGTATGTATTGAGTATTGATATGTTTAGTGTTAATAAATTATTTCATGATTCAGTCAAGAGTCAATTCTAGTGGTTAAATTTAAAGTCTGTTTGGGCTTAAAAAGTCCCATAAGATAGGCCCCATCTCTGTAGCTTTTGGACCTGGTGTGCTAATTAATAGCTAGCGTTCAGATCGACGCTGGACTCCGAGTAAACTTCCCGAGCGATCTTGATACTCATTTTTAAACCCAGTGGGAAATGGTTGAGTTTACCCATTACTCAAGCCCCGGGAATCGAACCTGGGTCCTCAGCGCTTGCAGTCAGACTCACTAACCACTATACCACCGCAGCCACAAACACTACTTGTATGGTTGGGAGCTAAAAACATTTACTATATATTGATTGTGTAAATAGAATTGTGTAATGAAAATGTATAACATATTTTTAAGTATTTAAATAAATAATTTAAATATTTTTTTAAAAAAAATTAAGGAACATTAAATTCACATTTGGTTTTGTCTTAAAATATAAATAAACCAATATTTTCTTCTCACAGGTACACTTGCTGCTGTTTCTTTCGGATTATTCGTATTAGGCGCATTTTTAGGTATAGCAGGTTATTATGTATTCCTCAAAAGACAAAAGACTCCGTTTGATTATCAAGTTCATATGAACACAATGAAAGGCTGAAATGAAGACTGATGTTGATTGAATTACGTCTGTCCACTGTTTGATGTTATGTATTATTTTTATATAAAAATTGAAAATATGTGTCACTTTTTGTTTTTTGATTTTTTTTTTCATATAAGTTTTCAAGTTGAGTTTGTATTTCTAAAACGTTTCGTAATACATGAAATAATTTAACTTCCTTTACATAAACGTGAAACTTGTAACATTTAACATTGCAAATTTTAAATTAGTAACAATTTTGAACTCTGTCGGGAAAAAAGTCTTAAATTAAAACAGCGAATCTCGTTTTTGAAAAAAATTTGTTTTTATTTTTTTTCTTTCTTCTATCCAGTTTAAGAAGTGATTTATTAAGCAACATTTTATAAAATCTAAATTTTAAACTTGTTGAACAAAAAACGAAATAGAAAGTCTTAAATCGGCTAAAAAATTTCAATGTTTACATTTCCGGTGAAGATAATATGCCGGATAATGTTACTCAAAAAGAGTTTGAAAAATATTATTAGTAAGAACTGTATTTTCAAAAATAGTTTGAAAATTAGACACTGAATAGCAATACACATTCAATTATAGACTTAATTTTTCTTTAGGGAATAACCTATTTTTAAACAGAATTTTACTGAATAATTAGTATTTGTATGTTTTAGTATACAAATTATTTTTATCCAGTTCAATATCCATTTAATGTAGTCAATGCATTTAAAAAACTTGGTTTTAAACCAAGGTCAAATGATGGAATTGATGCACACACACACGACTCAGACTTGATTTTCCTATCACACTAATGCGAGAATTTTAATGCTGGATATATTAAAAGTTCGCCCGTCTGAATAGCACCTTAAACGATTTTAGGTTGAATATGTCCGAATTCTCTTGTAAACTAACGATAACTAATGCATAATTTTACTGTTTAGGTCACAGCAGTTTTAGATTAATTTATTAATTACTGGACTCAACGTATTACATCTTTCTGATCAGTGTAATGCGATTCAATTCCTTTGCGGGCGAATTATCATTTTCATAATGTGAACCCTTTAAGGGGTTTCTTTCCAGTAATTTTTAAATGTTTTTACTAAGAAGCCATTTAATACAGGGAGATCGAAATTAAACAGAATATGTTTGAATCTCTTTCATAGATTAAATACTCAACGAACCACATTCGAATTTTGCGCACATATTTTTCCGAGCAAGTGGTTTAGATTTCAGGAATAGAAATAAAATAGATCACAATGTGACCTCTAGGGGGTAGTGGGGCTGTATTCCAAGTAATTTGTGTGTTGACAAGCATACTTAACAACTATTCCCAAGATAACGGTCAATACGCCTTAGATGGATGGGAAATAACAAGCCGAAAATAGAATAAAAAGTAGTGCAAGTAATTTACTTAATAATAACGCATGTGGTACCTAAATTCATTTCACCACGAAACAGCAAAAGTTTGCAGCAACAGCGAAAGTTCGTTGAAACAGCAAAAGCACGAAAAGCAGAGTCAGCCATCTCTGTAAAGGATACCGGGTGAGAGAAACCATTTAGAACCCTAAAATTTTCGTAAAGTATAAAGAAAATCACAAACACGAACATATATTACTAATACTTGTTTATTTAAGACGGGATTTTGTTTTTGCATTAATTACTTAAGAAAAATTTAAAAAAATTGCAATTTCTTTTTCGATGCTTAATTAACAAGTATATTTAAGCATTCTGCTCACGTGAATTACTAAAAAGTTCCCTTTAAGTGGGAATACGAGGGAGTTCCCCGAATCAAATAAAAAAAACCTTACCTTTCGCATCATCAAGAGTTAGTTTGAGAAGATTGTCGAAATTCATGGATCTACTGTAATAATGTGTTAGATAAAATGAACTTTACGTCTTAATGACAGCGATAGGACTACAGTCATGTTTTTATGTACAAGAGTACATTATTTTAGTTTTTGATCATGTTGAACCCCCCCCCCCCCAAATCGCATGGCCCCTGTGCATAGCATCCGCCTCCCCCAACTTGGACGGTCATGGTAATAGTTACTGCACTTAAGGCATTCTGAAAGGTCAAGGGTTTGTGTAAAGATTCTTAAAAAATTACGAAATCTTCGACAAATGATTTTGCATTTCGAAGGGACTGAAAAATGTGCTGTTCAATAAGTACGACCTCGGAGAAAAAACTGGGATGCAGAAAAAAGAGGAAATAGCCATTGTGCGCAACGGAAGAGGAAAAACAAAATACATGTGTTACCGGTAGAAGTAATGCATGTGCGACGTCATGGGCCTTGAGTATACGTCAGGTTTGTGGAAAGTATAATAGCAATAACGTTCTTGACTAGAATGGTGGAAGATGATATAACACATGGATCAATAAGTCCCGAGACTAACATTGAAAACAACATTTTTTTTGCAAATTTTTTTTTTATTCATCAACATAATCACCTTTTAGGATGATACAATCGTTCCAACGCTTTTCCAATTTTTCAATACCATGTTTATAAAAAAAATTATCTTTCGCTTCAAAATAAGCTTCAGTTTCAGCGATGACCTCCTCATTTGAGCCAAATCTTTTTCCCTGGAGCATTTTTTTAAGATCAGCAAAGAGCCAGTAGTCACTGGGGGCTAAATCTGGCGAGTATGGGGGGTGGGGAAGCAGATCAAAGCCCAATTCGTTCAATTTTGCCATTGTTTTTATCGACTTGTGGCAGGGTGCATTGTCTTGGTGAAAAAGGATTTTTTTTCTCTGTATGTGCGGTCTTTTTTTTGCGATTTCCTCCTTCAAACGCACCAGCAAGTCAATATAATAATCACTGTTGATCGATTTACCTTTTTCGAGGTAGTCAATGAAAATCACGCCATGCGTATCCCAAAAAACTGACGCCATGACTTTGCCAGCTGACTGCTGCGTTTTCGGACGCTTCGGACGGCTTTCGCCAGCTGTGCGCCACTCAGATGACTGCCGCTTCGACTCTGAAGTGTAGTGATGTATCCATGTTTCGTCCATGGTCACGTAACGACGCAAGAAATCTTTTTTGTTGCGAGTAAATAGCGATAAACAGCTTTCTGAATCATCGACTCGTTGCTGTTTTTGTTCCATCGAAAGCAATCGCGGCACCCACTTGGAAAAAACCTTTTTCATGCTCAATTTTTCATGAAGGATAGTAAATACACTTCCATATGATATCTGTGTCATCTCAGCAATCTCACGGAGCTTCACTTTACGATCTTTCATTATAATTTTTGTCACTTCACTCACATTTTCCGGTGTAACGGCTTCCACAGGTCTACCAGAGCGTTCCGCGTCATTTGTGTCGGTACGACCACGTTTAAACTCGGCAAACCACCGACAAATCGTTGCTTTTGATGGACAAGAGTCCGGGTAACATTTTTCAATCCATTGTTTCGCTTGCACGGTGTTTTTACCCATTAAAAAACAATGTTTTATCAGAACACGAAACTCGGTTTTTTCCATTTTTTAAACAAACTACAAAACAACTTTACTCCAACCTCGATAACTCAGCTGTTTCTGGTTCGATCAACTTAAAATTTTGACACGTTTCAAGCAAAGGTTAGTACTCTAGAAAGACCTGGTTACTGGTTTACTACGAGCGCCATCTCTGGGTTAGTTTCGGAACTTATTGATCCATGTGTTATAGCTTTGATAAATTATGCGGAGTGATGAGGGACGTTATAAATACACATAATTATCGCATTTGATGGGAAATATACCACCATGTCCATAAGAAATTCCGTTGAATGCATTAAATTAACGGTGTGATGCAACTCTATTCACATCATCGGTCGTAATTCCACCTTATTTCTTTGAAGAAGAAAATATGGACCCTGGAACAGTAACGCATAATGTTGTCGACTCTAAATATACAGAAATGATCGACAATTTCGTAATTCTATTCCTTGGAAAGAAAAATTGTTTTGTCTCCACTGTATTATACAATATGGAGTACCCCTTATCATCACTAGTCATGTGCAAACCCTTTCACTGCAAACATTTACTGAGGAAAGAGTTGTTGACTGATTCTTTCCAATCTTTTGGCATCGCCAGTTTTTGGATCTTACGAATTACTTTTTCTTTATGAGAGTATTTAAAGAGGTTCATTTATCAAAGCAATGTTTTGAACTTAGCTGGCTTAACAGATGGATTTTAACAACCAATTTTATTTTTTAATTCAAATAATATATTTTAAATCTGTTAAGGGGCTGGAATTAAATTTTTGGAGTAAAGCGATGTAGGGAATGTCGAGTTTTTTCAGCTTTGTCTTGATTTCCTATGTGATTGAAAAAGAGCTATTGATTAATTCCTTTGATACCTTTATTTTTATAATTCCACATCCATATACTCTATGATATCCAGTTATAACGCAATAATTCATAATTTGGCAATAGTATTAAACAGGTTTGTCAGGAGGTAAATTATTTGCAGTATAACGTTTTTTCCTCTTGATGATCACGATATGATTTAGTTTTTTTTCTTTTTATTTCAGAAATTGAATGAAAACTCTGAAAAATGTTTGTGTTAAATCTGATTTCGTTTCACAGAGATCAATCAAATACCTCCTGTTTAATTTCGAACAATTCAGTACATTTCTTTCCAAAAATATAAGTATTACAAATTGGAAATTCATGCAATACATTGTTTAAATAAGATTTCTTTACCAAAATCCTTCATTTTAGTAGCTAAATTTTTTTTTTTATGTTTTACATAACAAGACGTCTCACAAACTACTGCAAATGTTTTCGTCATATATGGATATCATCCACTAAATTAAAATCTTGGTAAAAATTATATAAATATTTCAAATTCTTAATGATTGCTTAGTTATTTTGATTATCATTATTTCAATTTTAAGTTATGACAATAATAATAGTTTTTTTTGGTTATTGTTCCTACCACTTATATACATTGTAAGATACATGCATAAATATTTGAAATTTATTCAAAAATAATGATAGGTAAAACTACAGGTGGCATTTTTATTTATTAATTCAATGGTTTATAAATAAATATTGGACAAAAAACGATTAAACAGACACATGTCAACGTAAAACAATCAAATCTATCGAATAATTCTTCAGAAATCAGCTTCTCATGTTTTGGATTATCCAATCCAAATATTGAGTAACTCTAGTATAACCCCCTGGATAGCCTAATCTTCCACAGTCATATCCAAAAGACACTACACCAACAGCATACCATCGGTCCCTATTTAGATACATCAAAGGACCACCGGAATCACCCTGGAATAGAAATTTTCAAACGGATTTATAACAAATGAAAGAACCATAAATGATAAAATTACTTTACTGTATCATTAGTAATAGTATTAATCTGATCTCTTAGTTTCAACAATATCTTCGAACTTACATTTCTAATATTTTTAGTTCCAGTTTCATAATCAACATTAGTCCAAGGATCAATAAATACAAAAACAAATTTTCGAGAAGACTCTAGATCAGTGCAATAGCTTCACAAATATTGAATATTAATGCATAATACTTGATTTATAGTGCTGAGCGGTACTAAGAATCAGTATTGAAGCGAGATATACCCAATTACATTTATTTAGACTTCTATAGAAACCGATACCATTGATAGTATAATATTCCGTGTTTTGTAACTTATGTATTAATTTTAGAAGACTTTACTTGCAGATAATTCCAGACTGTATCAAAAAGTTATTAATTTCAGAAAAGTATAAAAAAAGAATAAGAAATTATTATTTTATATCATGTGTTAGCAACTGTCAATTTCAAATTCGCCTTTATCAGAAGTTATGTCTTCATTTGACATGTACGAGGAATGGTCAAAAATTTCCCAGAATGGTCAGTAATAATTTATTGAAAGTGTATACAGTGTTTTGACATTATAGTCTCTCAGAATAATGACCCTCATCGTTTACACATCTGTTCTCTCTTTCGTTCAAATAATTCCCAGAAATCAATATTAGAAAGAATTCGTCGCATTTTCTATACCCTCTTCTGAATTAGAAAAAAAGTGTTCCTTCAGTTTCTTTTCTAGCAGGGGTAACTGACAAAAGTTGAACAGTACTAGGTCGGGAGAACAGAGAAAATAATTCAAAGTGGTTTCATTGTGCATTTGGTTTCATTCAGAGTAGATGCAGTAGTTTTTCTTCCGATTGGATTTTACGGCTGATAACAGACCTTCCTTTTTTTAGTAGATTCACATAAAATAACCTATTGCTTTGAATGTTTCTTTGTTTTCAGCGATAATGATGAATCCAAGTCTCATTTATGGGACAACTCGACGCAAAACTACTCTTGCAACTATTCGAAGTGGCAGAAATGAAATTTTGATTTGGGAGCAAAAGGTTGCCAAATCAAAACCAGCCATTGAATTTGTGCAAAATTTGTTTTTGATTAATTTAATAGATATCTGCACATAGAGGTAACACCAACTTGCTTTAGCAACGTCATCTACTTGTCAAAACCAGGCACCCTCTTGTTTTGGGGATCGGTTTCCTGAAGATTTTTCCCAGCTCAAAAATTATCAAAAAATTACATTTAGATATGACCTAGCTAAAATAATAATAAATAAATAAAAACATTCCATTTTATGGAGCATTAATATTAAAACATTAAATACAATATTGCATGGTTAAAATGATTTATCACAATAATTAAAAAACTTTTATTTCCCTCATGTATTAAGGATAAAAATAATCGAGACAATATACGTTATTTTTTTTACCTCGTTCATTTTAAAAACAGATTGAGCGCTAGGAAATGTATTGCTCAATTTTCTCATTACTCAAGATACAAAAGAATAACACCAGAAAAAATAAGGTAGAAAACTTCCATTTTAAAACTATTGTTGTTCTTATATGAATAAAATTTAAATTTGTACAATATTTAATAAACTAAGTTATTTAGAAACTTCGTGATTGGATAGCAGATTGGATAGACACACACACACGTACTAACTGTGTAGCATAACAAATCGTTTCCTTTAAATGATAACGAAAAAATTGAACCTGTTTATTGTTTTTATATATAAAAAAAAAAGTTCATATACCCAACACACAAATGCCTTAATTACATCA
>BMAW01120995.1:0-17349 GCA_019974015.1 Nephila pilipes | reverse complement strand
AAGTGCCTTGCAAAGTTCATTTGTGAACACACAGAATACATTTCATTCCTTGAAATGAATTTGCAATAGTATTCCAAAACGCGCTCAATTATGAAACATATTGATAGGAGTGTGTTTGATGTGGCCTATACTATACTCCTATATATTAAAAAAAAAAAAAAAAAACTACCCCAGCTTTATTATAGACTCATTTCGAGAAAAAAAGTTAAGAGGAAACATAGCCGTGTGTTGATGCCAAGTTGGATTATTGAAAAAAACAATTACTTGGCTACGAATGCGCTTCGTAATTGTCACATGATCAGAATTGGAAAAGTACGTGACCCTACTCATTCATTCTCTAAGTTTAGCGGAGGCATATTCACGTGATCAACTAAAGGCAACAATAAAGTATACACAGAGAGGACTGTCACCCCTTTTTTGTTTCCGCGTTCAATTTTGACAGCTGCTCAAACACTGCAAAGTGAGAACAATATGCAGCATTCATTTCAACCTTCTTTTTAGAATAATTATGACCGAAACGCGGTCACTTGGGATCCAAAGGGATTTGAAATGGATAAGCTACCGAACGTAGAAGTTGCTGAGTTTTACAGGGGGAAAAAAATGCAATTTATATATACATAATAACCAAAAACAACAGTTTTAGATTATCGACTATCATAATGATTGTTTTTATGGTTCAGAAATATATATTTTTCAAACATTTAATTCAGAGTTAATTGTTACATTTCTAAAGGAAAAGCATGCATTAGGAAAATCAGGGTTTTCAGCATTTGAATTTCAGGATTAACCTCAAATTGCTGGCATGGTCAATTTGATGGTCGCAAATTCCCTGGCTGGAGTTGTTTTTGTGGAATCACGTCTTGGTTCCATTTAAAAGCAATCATGAAGCGGGCTGATGCACGTTAAATCTTTTGAAGTTCAAAATCCTCAAGTTGGAATGGTGTGGAAATTAAGAGAGGGTTACCCGCTCAGTTGATCATCCTCGTCATTTGACGATAATTCAAAATTATGTCGCCAATAGCCCTCGTGTTTCAAAGTGCGACGTTGACAAACAATAAAGACCAGTGTGATGATCGGGAATGACAGAATAGTCCTACTGTAGCTCATGCATGTCGTAAGAGGCGACTCAAATGGGTACCCAGCGTCTGGGGGTATAGCCGGGCACCTCCCCTGGGGATTATATCAGGGGCTTGCCTTCTAAAGGTAAGTACGAGTATCATGATCCCGAAGCTCCTTAGTGATCTTTTTCTTCCTATGGAGTTTACTGTCTTTGGTAAACACGGGGGACGCGCCTCCAGGTTACACTAGCGATCCTTCTCTTATTTTCGACCCTCTTTCTTGTCAACCAATTTTTGTCTCTTCTTCAATTTCTTGTCTAGACTACAGTTAAATCTTGTTTGGCGCAGTATGGCCACATCTGGTTCTTGCGCCAATAAAACTTCACTCTCATCTCTCTCATCATCAGACAAACAATAAAATATCTTATGCTGCCATGGAGTACAATTCATAAAAAATCAAGAAACAATTAAACAATATTTCTTTTAATTAGAAAACAAAAACTGCTAATCAGATTATGGTGACAAATAAATGCTAATTGGGATAAGAAATTAATAAAACTGAAACTAATAATAATCTTTTTTCCTAACAGATTTTTAATATCCTAACAGATTTGTGGGTATCTCTTTGGTTTCAAAACTTCCATTTAAAACTGAAAGCCATTATATGTTCAATAAATAGCTCACATTTTATAAAAAATATGTGAATTAAAATAAATGAGTATATTAAATTAATTGTAATTGGAATAATTGCAGGAACTATTCAATTCCAGCGGGATAATAGCCTTCGTTTTGCTCCACATCCCTCGTCAATTCCCTGTATTGTGCCACTAATTGATAATATTTTTTTTATACTCGCACATTGCCAAATTTCAAAATTACTTTAATATTTTGGATGCTACAAAATACCAGTTCATATTAAAATCATTCAAAAAAACATAAAAATAATCAATTTCGTATAGTCTATCATATTAATGTTTGTATAATTTTAAAAATTATTTGATGAATTGAGAGGATGTAAGTAAGAGATGGGAATATTACGAAGATTTATACTTGCTAAAAATTTACTAAAATATAAACAATAAATATAATATTGGTTATTTTTAAGCAGTACTATTTTTATGAGTACATGCGGATACTATTAAATGGGAATTTCAAAAACAATCACACAAAGTTATCTACATAAAGCAATATGAAAGGGCAGATAGCGAGACTAACTTTCGTAATCTAAATCTCGCAAGAATAATTCATCAGAAACAAATATGTAAAAAAAGGAAAAACATCAGATCATACTTTGTCACTTGTTTTTTTTAAACAGATTATTATCAAAAAATAATAATTTTTAATAAAATAATAATTTTAAAAAAAAATTAAAAATTTTTTGAAAAAATTTGAAAAAAAAAAAAAAAAAAAAAGTACATAACACAAAGTTTCTTCCATTTTTAGCGACATGGAAAAAGCAGCTTTACTTCCATTATTAAAACTTCTTTTGTGTTTCTAGGAACAATTTTTTTTTGTTCCATGCTAGACTGAAAGGAAACATAACATACACAAAATCTACAACAAAAAAGATATCGGTTAGTTTTCCTGGTGAAACTCCTGATCGGTTACAACGTTCAGGTAGTTAAGTATGTGATAAAAACATATCTCTAGTGAAGCGAAATGAACCGGCAGTTTCAAACAGGATAATGGCCCTATCAAAGTGAAGTCTTGCGGCATACTGGATATAAAGTAATAAAAATACTAAAAAATCCAAATAGTAAACACAACACGAAGAAGTGGTCGGGGGAAAAAACGTCCTGCACGCAAGCAGGTTTTTTTTTTACCACGAGCGTGAAGAAGTCGGATTGGCTAAGAGTTTGTTGCTATGGGACCTGCTCGTTGCTAGCTTTCCAAAAGATTATGCACAAAAATATCTCTCTCCTCTATACGTCATTTTTTTTTGAGTTAGTGAGAAGCGTCCATATCTAGCTGGAACTGGTCGAAGGGCCATGGGTGGGAATTGAAACCCGAATTATTACATTGGTAATGTTTAACTGTGTGAAACGTGAACATTGCTTAAAAATTAAATTATTTAATAAAAACTGGGAAATGCCAGTTTCTATTAAACGATTTAATGCTACGTGTGCACTTATATAATTCGGAGTTACCACTCGAAAACTATAAAGCAAAATTGGATTGACATAGTAAGATGAATGCAGTGTCTAAGTATGTTCTTAAATATTCATTGTATTTTGTTTCCATTTCTTCAGAATTTTCAGAGGCAAGTTAAAGTAAAATTTAGCATAACACAAAATATGTTAAAAATCACTTGAAATAGGAAACAGCAAAAGCACAGTCGTAGATAATTCGATGACGTCATTTAAATCGATATTTATTGCTTAAAAATATACATATAAATATTCGTTTGCTGTGCAATCTAAGGGAACGCAGAACTCTAAATAAAATAACGAAAATATCCAGAAAAAAATACCCAGTTTCATAATACTTGTATGACTTTTCTAAATATACGTGGAAAATTTCACAGTTCTATAATTACATTATTTAGCAAATTATTTAAATGTTTTTTTATGGCGTTCTGAATCATTTTATTACCTTCAAAACTTAAAATTGCTTTTTGTTCCCATGATAATTAAATATTAAAAATGCCATGGCTTTTTTTTTTATGTAATCGATGCAACGTTTTGAAATTTTTTCTGGGTGTTTTGTACAATGTGTTTGATAATTATGCGCACGAAATAAGAATTAAGATATTTTTTTAAAAAAAAAAATTCACAAAATTAAATATATTTAATTTTATGGATTTTTGAAAAATAGCTATCCAAATTACCTGTTCTTTGTAGTGTCTGAGAAGGGGAAAAATGTGTAAAACTATAAATAAGATTAATAACAACCAAATTCATGTTCAGAATTGTGAGAGAAACACTTGTAAGAAATTGAGAATTTTTTTTAAAAATATCTATGACGAAGAAATTTTAAAATTAATGAGTATTCAAACAAACTTTTTCTTATAAATATCTATTTTTAAAAATTGTTCTGAGGGTACCATGTCCCTTAAGTAAAAAAAAAACAATTATTTTTCAAATAAATTATTAACAGTTTGGAATTTACTGCATCTTTAGCGCATTTACAGAGATATTTTGAGACACGAGTTGATTTCACACCGAGATAGTAAGTCAAAATGCTCGTATCTCAAATAAACCCCCTTTCCTTTGAAAATAGGCTGCGGGTAGCCCAGTGGTCATGGTTTCGGATTTGTGACCGGCGGTTTTCGTTCAGTAGCGGGATCGATCCTTGACCGCTAAAGACCTGCTGTGCAGTCAAGGCTGATGCACGTTAAATCTGTCGGGGCGCAAAGTCCTCCCGCGTTGGCGTGGTGTGGATGTTAGGAGAGAGGGGTGGTGCCACAACTCAGGTGTCGTCCTCATCACTTAACAGCGTTTCAAAATTACGAGGTCCATCGCCAATAGACCTCGTGTTGCTTTTAGTGCGACGTTAAAAAAAATAAACTAAAACTTAAATTCCTTTAAAAATAACTCATGCCTAAAAACCACTCACCATGCCTGACATCGGAGTGAAAGCCGGTTCTTTTTTTGAAATTTTCGAACCACCCCCGACTGGCTTTGAACTGGTCTTGTGGATGTTCCTCTGTTGTATCTGGGTCCTTTTGCAGCAAATCTGCGTATATTGTTCGCGCTTTCTCGCAAATGATGGACTCTGCCAAAGTGTTTCCTGCAGACTGCTTCTCTGTCAACCACACAAACAAAAGGTTCTCCATCTTGTCATAGATAGGGTTACGAAGCTTTGAAATAATTTTTAGACCTTTAGCCGGAGTTACGGCCTTTATCGAATCCTTCTGTTTCAGAATAGTACAGATCGTAGAGGTAGAGCGATCGTACTGTGTCGCCAAGTCTATTACTCTTTCGCCCTGCTCGTGTTTGTCTATTATCTCACGCTTTAATTCCAGGGATATCACCTTCCTTTTCTCACCATTGTTCTTTACACTCGCCTTCTTTAGACTCATGATTATGCGGGGGAGGAGGGGAAATGCTCAGAATAACTGTGCATTCAAAAATGTTCCACAAAACTGAAATTCAACACCATAGAAATCCTGCTGCGACGAGGTATCTTTCGAACTGAATGATGCGCAAGATTCGGGAATCTGAGCGAAGCGGTGGCTGTGACGTCACCAAAGTAGTGCTCGTATCTCAAATTCCGGCTCGTAACTCAAGGCCAAAAAATAGTTCTGGCGACGATTCGCGTGCAAAAAAAAATCGTCTGTTGCAGGAATTCAGAGCTTTCTAGTAAAACCAGATCGCAACATCTTCCAAATGATTCATCAAAAGAGGGTCGTTGAATCACTCCTTATGACGTTTATTTCTTGAAGTTTCGTATACTATTAGTTTTATGTAAAATGGATGCATTGAAAATCGATTCATCAGCAAATAATCGAGAAATAAAACCATTTAAAGAATATTCAACTAGTGATGTAATACACTGCCTAATAACGTTCAAGTTTTGAAACATGAACAAATATTGAAATGGTATTTAAAATCTGAATAGTAATTTTTTTGTAAGCAAATAGGAAGTAAGATGATATGAATAACATTTTTTCTATACAATAAGGACGCATGCTTTGTTTTAGGTGCGAAACATCTAAAAATTAGCAAAAGTTTTAAATACAAAAATAATTGTAGAGTTAATTTAATCACGTGTATGTATTCCGAATGAAAAAAAAATCTTAAATGATTTATACCAGTAAGTACAATTTTTCACGAAATAATAGATGTTTTGTAATTTATACAAATATTTATAAAATGCATACATAATAAATACTTATACACAAATTAGATATGAATTAATTATTGATCCTTTAAAAAATCCACCAATAAAAAGGAAAGTATTGATTCTTTGAATATATCTCTTCGACTATCATTTACTACTAAATTTTCTTCACATAATTTTTTTTAAATAATTATTTGAGCATATGATTCTGAACAAAATTTTTTCTTTAAGTTTTGAGTATGAAAATGTAGGAAGTTAGTTTTAAAAAAAATGAATGAAATGTACATGCAATATTTCTTAACACAATGATTCTTTTAAGCTATCAATTACATTTTCATGAATGAAAATTATTGAATCTATTTCCTGCAATAATATATTTCAGTTATCTCCCCCTTAATTTAATTTTCATTTTGCTTAGATATAATTTAGATTCATTTTGCTTTCATATAAAAAGAATATAATCCAATTTAATTTCTACAATAATTATCGTTACGTTATTTAATATTCTACTGATGCTATGCGAAATATATTTTAGTTCTTATGTATTATGCATTGTTCGTATGTTTTTTTCTCTCATTAATTCATATAATGACGAGTACGAAGTAAAATAACCTTAGAAAATAGCATACAAATGACTCCTTTCTTTCATATCGATTGATTCGAAATTTATGCTACCACAAGCCGATCAGCATTCATTTAACTTTGTAACACCGTAATTTAGCGCTACCTTCCCTGTACAATTAAACGGTAGCCAGATGGCGCCCCATGTTCTTTTGGTTAGAAGCGCAAGCACGATGGAAAGCGAGAGACTTGTTAGTAGACTAATGGATGTGTGTTCGTGAATCTGTTTTATATATGTTTTGTAACCTGTCTTGTGGAACGTGTCAAGTATTAAATATTATTTGTTCCTGAAACCATCCCGGCTGTTCATTATTTTGTCCTGAAATAACAACCTTGGAGGGATTGGGCCCCAAAGTATCCCTCCTTTTGCTTTTAACAGTCTTAACAGAAACAAAAATTTCATTCCTTAACGGCAAATTAAATATTCACTAATTAATTTTTAAAGAATTACACTTACGGTGTCATGGGTGAAATATCACCCCAGATCAGTTTTCTTCGTTTCGCAGCTAACGAAGAACTCAACAAAAAAGAACTTTATTATGATAACGGTATTCTGCTAATGCCATAAATGATAACAGGAAAAATCAGTAATTAGGCTTTTACCTTAATTTTTTAGGTTTTAATTTTATAATTAGGTTAATACCAGTAATTAGGTTTTTTAAAAATATTAGAATAACAATTTTCATTATGTGATTTTTCGTCCATGATACAATCAGAGGGTCATATGGGAGAACTAAGGAATTTTATTTGACTCTTTAAAGAAGCGTTAGGGCTTGACCCATATCTTAGACGTTATATTGTCTAGATATCTTTTTGCCTTCTCCTTTATAACTACCTCTCATTACGTGTTCCTAAGCCACGAGCTTAAGTATTAAAATAAATTAAGCGAGAAAAAAAAAAATCAAACATACATTTGTCAAGATCGGTATTTTCTGCTGTCCTATCCTTTTTCTGGTTATTCCTTTATCATTATCAACGTTATCAACATACTGACGAAGTTTATCTTCATTTTTTAACCATCCACCCAGTGCAGAATCGGGTAGATTAGGTTCTCGGCCAATTTCTGCTTGTATTGTCCCTTTTCGAATTCGTTCGATAATATTAAATTTTTCCTCGAAGGTATAAACCTTTTGTTGACGTTTAAGCTCTATCGACGTATTTTTTAATTATTGTAGTAATCACTTATGCAAGGGAAAAAATAATAACACAAAAAATTTAACTAATGTAAAATGATTGAACATGTACTGAATCCTAAGGACCGCGAGATCTTGAAAACAATCTTGCGCTAACAAAAATAATACAAACTAGAACAATTCTCTTTCCTAGAAATGGTGATTCATGCGTACAAAACAGAAAGGGAAAAGAAGTATTAATGTCTGCTCTGTTAACAGGAAATCGTGACGTCATCCGCACAAAAGATTAATCTGAATTTCTTAAAAAGGAAAATTAGAATAGACTCCACAAGTTCTAAGAGTGATATCAGAAGCTATTGTTTATCGATGGGGCGATAGTTAAGCCTCGCATAAAACAAACTCTCGTATTACAGAACCACTAGTTAGCCGTATTAAACTGCATTTCTATGAAGAGCTAGTAAAGAAAACCACCTATCGTGACGACTAAATTATTTTATCTATTATTTTGTACAATAGGACCCCGTTAACACGTGGTTCAGTAACACGCGAGTCTGCTTTACCGCAGTTTTGCTATACCTCCCACGATAAGCTATCGATTGTAATATTACTCCTAGACATAGTGACGTCTGGATTCTTTCTTTTGTCTTCATGAAATACAGATCAGTCCTTTTACCGAATGATCTCACGATTACCTGTTAAGAGCAAACACTTATAATCCCCACCCCCCTATTTTATATGTATAAATCGCCATTTCACGGAAATGCGAATTTTACACTTTGGATTATTTTTTGTTTTAGATATTTTCAAAATCTCGTGGTCACAGTGAGATCAGCCGTCCCGGCTCTGTCACGACTGCCTTTTGTCATAGAATAGCTACTTAAATAATTCTCATGTTTAACCTTTTTAACTTTTGACTTTTTTTACTCTTAATTAAATTTAAAGGCAACGATTACTTTTTTTTTACCTTTCAAACTTCAAATTTAATGTTCTGGGCAAGAAACTGGCTGAAGAGCCGGAAGATTTATGAGCCCCCGAAACGCACTGAACCGTACGTTAAAGCATTATATATTATTGCTCAAATCTTAAGAGTTGTTAAGATTTATTTATTTTGATACGTCATCTTCATAAAAATTAAAAACAGTGTCGAAAGAACGTAAACAATAGTCGAAGAAAAAAAAAATCAACGCTATCGAACGAATTCGAAAATTTAGAAGACAAACAGAAATTGCCAGAGAACTTAATCTACCTAAGTAAGCACTACGTTAATGGTTAAAAAATCTGGATAAATTCATCAGTTTTTTGATAATGATAAACGAATGGCCGGAAAAAGAGGCATTCAAGAGATTTAGAATAAATAAAATACCAATAAAAAACAATCATCCATTGAGGAATAGTTGATAAAACTATATATACTCTAAATTTTCTCTAACTATTTTAGTGTACTTTTATTAAATATTTTTTACAGGTAATTGATTTAAATATTGTAAGAATAGCATATACGATCTTAAATTTATTTTCGCTAATTGACCAGTGACTCTGTAATCTAAAGCAGTGACTTTGAGTGAAATAATTGTCCCACTGTTTCTCCTGCATGTCATTAGAAGTGACTGAAATGGATACCCAGTGACTTAGGGTTTAGCTAGGCTTCCTGCCCTTGGAGATAATATCAGAAGCTTGTCTTCTTTGGGTAGGCTCGGACATCATGATCACAAGGCACCCTAATAATCTTTTTCTCTTTCCCATGGGGAAAATTACCATTGATAAACACGGGTGACACATCTCCGGGATACCCTAGTAAACTTTTTCTATTTTCGACCTTCCTTTTCAAATTTTTTTTCAAACGTCTAGATCACAGTTAAATCTTGTTTGGCGCAGCATAGCCACATCTGGCTCTTGCGCCATTAAACTTCACTTTCTCTCACTTTTTTGACGGTAGATTTCATTACTAATTCATACTGTCATCTGTTAAAAAACGCGAAAAGTAAAATGACACTGATCCCTGAGTAAGTTTTGATTTGGCAGCCATATGCTGTCCAGTGAAAATTTGATTGACGCCGCGTCGAGTTGTCGCTGTTAATGAGACCTGGATTCCTCATTACACACTGAAAAACATGGTGTTTAAAAACCATGATAGTAACAATCATGGTTTCATCATTTACAACCAAAAACTATGGTAGCAATAATCAAAACAATGGATAACTTCGGGAAAAACTGCTCCAATAAGAAGACGGTCACATTGGCCAGAAAAGAGGTGGGGATGCGAAAGGCAGCATACTCATAGATTTTCTTACCCAACAGAAAAGTAATCAAATTGCAATAAAATATAATGAGTTACCCTGTTTTCCAGTTCCTAACCCTTATATATCCCGGTAATCATGGTCATGGAATCATTGGTTCGAGCCCTGATGACACAAAAGACCGGACCCGTGTGGTGACCGGGGATGACAGAATAGTCTCACTGTAGCTCATGCATGTCGTAAAAGGCGACTAAAATGGGTACCCAGCGTCTGGGGGTATAGCCGGGCACCCTGCCCTTGGGGATTATATCAGGGGACCTCAGGGACTTGCCTTCTTCAGGTAAGTACGGGCATCATGACCCCGAGGCACCTTAGTGATCTTTTTCTTTCCCATGGGGTTTACTGTCTTTGGTAATCACGGGTGACGCACTCCCGGGATACCCTAGCGATCCTTCTCTATTTTCGACCCTCCTTCTCGTCAACCATTTTTACCTTTTTTTTCTTCAACTTCACGTCTAGACCACAGTTTAATCTTGTTTGGCGCAGCATAGCCATATCTGGCTCTTGCGCCAATAAACTTTACATTCACTCACTCACTCACACCACAAAAGACCGAACGGGGCTGAGCCCATTAAATCTGTCGAGACTCCAAATCATCCCGTTGGCGTGGAGTGGAAGTTTGGAGTGGGGCCTGCTAGCTCAGGTGTCATCCTCATCACTTGACCTAGTTCAAAATTACTGGTACTTTTTTAATCATAGTGTAATTTTTTTCCTGTAGGATTTACATCTTGTTAAATGCATCACCAAATTCTACAAATTTTTTCAATTTTTGCTTTAAAATCTAAAACATTAAAAGAAAATTTTGTTACAATTAATTATTAAATAGCACTTGGTTTTGAATTTAGTATAATTTACTATTCAATAAAAATTTATACTATTCTCAACTCCTCTACTGCATCAATACCGTTCGCAGCAATAGTATACAAATTTTCTGGAATAACCGTGCATATATAATTCATTCATTCACTTTTTTTAAAAAATTTATGAAGTGAATCGAAGAATTTAACATAGTTTCATCAACTTAACTCGTAATGAAAGTCAAATTTCATGATTATTATTCTTTACTATTAAAAGTTTTACTTCATTTCGTAATTCAAATATTACCTCGCTCTTCATTACTGGTCTTTGTGAAAATAATTTAAGATACAAGAAAATATACGAAACAGATAATTTAAGATATAGAAGATACAAGAAACGAAGATATCAAGGATACTATGAGTGGTTGATTAAAAATAAAGATCCCATTAGAACAATGCAAGATAAGAACGGCGCAAAAAGTAAAATCGAAATAAGATTCGTGTTCATATTTATCAACTGTCTCCGACATGAAATATTGAAATCATGAATGATTTTTACGAATTCGATAAATATAGGCTTATTATTACCTAAAGTCAAAATTGCATTTCTTTAGAGTAAAATGTAATATACTATGAAATAGTTAAATATCGTGTAGTTAATTTAATAAATGTAACCTTCTGAATCGAATCTAATAAAATTAGTTTTGTATTTATATTTTTTAATCACTTAAATAATGTATAAGATATTCATATGTATACAGTGAGAATCGTTTAACACGAAACTGAGGGGGGAGATTGGATTATTTGTTCGTGTTAAACGCTGATTGCGAAAAAAACTTACCAAGTTTTAACTCTCCATTTTCTAACACAATGCCGTTCCTCTTCTTGAAACGTTCCAACCAGCTTGGATTTGCAGAAAAATCGATGCCCATTTGTTTCGCAAGTTCTCCAGCTGTTTGGAGCAATATGGGTCCCGATACATGAGCGTTTTCAGACCTAGCTTGCTTGAACCAACCAAGCAACGCAGTCTCTAAATCTTCGTGTTTTGACGTTCTCATGCGTTTTCTCTCCGGCTCGAACGCGCTGCGCTCAAACATTGACGAAATTTGGTCCCTATTTTTAATTATTGTCGACAATGTGGAATTGGCAATGCCATATTCCTTACAAATCTCAGTTTTAGACCTCCGTCTTTCATCCACTGCCTTGAGCAACTCCATCTTTACTTTAAGCGAAATAGCGGTTTGTTTCCGTCCCGATTTCTCTGCCATTCTACACGTGAAAGAGGAATTTTTTTTATAAACACAGAAAACACGAAATGCACCTATTTCGACACAAGATCCTCTCTCACAATTCACCGACTTCGACACAGCCGTCGCCGAATTCGAAAACTAACTGAGTAGATCGAAATGGCAGTACCTCTACCTACCCAAAGACAAGCGGTAACCTAGCAACGGTGGCTACCATTGTTTATTTTGTTCGGTCTAACGAAAAAAAAAAGCCGAAATATCTGGGTGAAGAGAAGCGAAATATGTTCGTGTTACGCGCTTTCTATTTCGCGTCAAAAGTAAAAAAAAATGTATGAAATTACATTCTTATTTATCGAAACCTCGGCATTATTTCGTGTTAACCGATTTTTTCACGTTAAACGTTTTCGTGTTAAACGTTTTTCACTATAATATTTGTTTTCCTTTACCACATTGAAAACGAAAATTGTATCATTGTAGTAAAAATTATTGATGAAATATTTGTTTTGAAGCTTAAATTATCTGGTTTTCCTTCTTTTAAAAAAAAAATCTTTTTTTTTTTAAGTTGTGCACTTGCAAGATTATTTAAACCAATTTAAACACCTATTTTCATATAAATAACGCAAATACAAAATGCATGTTTTATTGGAATAAATTAATTTCACATCCTTTTACCAACATAATTAGAATCGTAAAAACATCAAACATTACTAACAGCTGCGTTTCGCCATTACCAAATATGTACAAGTTGAAATCAAGATAGGCTTAGCATCTGCTTGTTTTTTTTTTTTTTTTAATAATTTTTTTATAAAAAAAAAAAAAAAAAAAAACCCGAGTCGTTACTCCTTTTTGCATGTTGTTTTGACATCTGATCATTAGTTTATCACAACGCATGCGCAGTGGACACCAGATAAGCTGCATTTAAGATGAAGATTACGCATTCTGCATAATAAGGGATTTGATTTCGAAAGAGAGACGAATTCAGAAAGATTTAAAAGCAAAAAACAGCCAACTTTTTATGTTTAGCCTCTTAAAGAGAATTTGGCCTTTTTATCCTAAAAACAGCTTTTTTTTTTTAGAGTTGTAAGTCTTGTTCGTAATAAACAATATTTTTGAAGCAATAGTCAGAAGCTTGAAACAAAATGCAATGTTCTTTTAGCAATCTTTCTTTTTTAAAAACATATATCGCACGAAAAGCGACAGTTGAAGGTCAAGAAGATTGGAAGATTTTTTTTATTTTTAAATCTTGTTCTAAGAAGATAAAAGAATCGTTTGGGGGGTAAAATCGTTGTGAAATTGTTTATTTTGATTTTTGAAAATCGGTTTTTGTTCCATCTAATTGTTAGTTGAAATTGTCACATGAAAAAAAAATTGTGAAAAAAAAAAAAGCATTCTGAAGTTATTGGAAATAATTTGATTACGATTAGAATTTTAGAGTTTTTTTTTTCTAATAACTATTTCGTGTTAGAAATCTTTTCTAAAGTCTTCATAAATGGATAAAATTATTTCTAAAGCATTAACTATATTTTTACTTTTCTGACACATTGTAACTAGACCAGACTAATCTGGGGCTAGTTAACTGGCTATTAATAATAAGGAACATGAAAATAATTAAGAAAGCATTATCCGTTTTAAATTAATTTAACTTATCAATTTTAAAGATGAAATTTTTTACGAAGTAAACACTGGACAATTATTTTTTCTACGCACACTCTGGTAACCGAAAATAATACTTAAAATTTCTTTTGATAAAAGTAATTTTTTTCTGTTGGAATATATATTCAATTGGCGCAAGTTAAAATTCGCATGTTAATGGCATATTGAACACGTATTTAATTCACTGAAATTGAAATTCGCGTTCAAAGCAAACATATATATATATATATATATATATAAGCAAATTAATTTGTTACTGTTGGAAAAGGGAAAAATTTCTTTTCATTGTTTTTTTTAAAAATGAATTGCAAATAGTTTAACTTTTGTACACAAATTGCATATTTTGCGGCAAATAATGTTGGTATTCATAAGAAGAATCATGAAATAAATACTTTTTATATAATACATTATATAAATCATCATATGATACTCGGCTTAAGATTACAAAAAGAGAAGCTAGGTCATTCAAGTTATATATGTAATCAATCGCTTTTTCAAATTATTGAGCTATTTTTTGTGACTATTCATTATTTCGCTCTCCTACAAGCTTTTATTTAAATTGCTGTGTTCATACTTAGGAATGTAAGCAAAAAAAAAAAAAAAATGTCTTTCCATTTCAAACTTTAACAAGAAATTTTAACTCTGTCATCTGATTGAGCTGCCAATTTGCATACACGTGTAACTTCGATGACAGTACAATGTTGTAGTATGCTCAAGCTTGATGGACTTAGGTGTCACGACAGCCACAATCAAAAATAATTTTAGTCTTCCCTTTGGTCTAGATTTCTGTGATTTCGAAACATTCTCATTCGTAAAAGTTATATAACTGCTTATTAACTCTTGCGGTTTTACTCGATTTTCTACGTATGTTCCATCTCTGCATGGGCCAAAACCATTTACTTGCATTTTGGTATAATTAACGTCTCTTTATCTTGTCTGTTCGTCAGCAGAGAGGACGTCAGACCTGAAGGGGGTGGAGCTAACCGCTCTCTTATTTTGGAGATACATGAATTTCCCAATCCATTTTAGCTGCCTAAACTACGACTTACCCTCGAAACATATGTATAAAGCTTGATTAAATTTTCGATTAGTTAAATTTTCCTTTAGTTTCTTTTCTTTTTTGGTTATTAAAAATTTTACTTTGCCGAAATATGCACAAAATGCATCGCGACATGATTGTTGGATTCCTGCAACGCGGCTAATTGTTTCACGAAATACTACAGCAAATACCGGAGGCTCCCAACAGCAAGTGTAGCATGGGCTGTGAGGAAAGATACCTAAGACGGATGAATATGGGGAAATTCTACGGCGGGTGAAAACAATAATATTTAACATTATTCCGAAACAAACTAAACATATGTGACTTTGAAAAATTTATTTCACACTGTTTTTCTTTTCTCTCTGTAATGCAATGAATAGTATTGCTTTCAACATCTAATTAAGCGTTATTTACACGAGCAATCTATATTTTTTTCATACGTATTTTATAGTATGTGCTATAAAGCAGGGCCTCGAGTAAACATACAAGCGGAAATTTGGCAAATTACTACTTTTTCATATGTTTATTTTAAGCAATCCGTACTTTTTTTAATGAAATTATTACTGTCATTTTGGATTTCTCGAAATACTTCTATTCAAACGTAATGCATTTGTAATATTGCTCATCTGATGAAAACTGTATTGCATCAAAATTTTAATATATATAAATAAAAACAATTACATACACAATTATTGAAACTAATCACATTAAGGGGTTGGCATAAACCAGGCATGAGCAACATACCACCCCGCGTCCTGATTTTGTATGGTATGAGATGATTTTTCTAAATATCGAATCAGGCCGGTTAACTGTTTAAATTTGAAAAGTAAACTCTTACAGTTGCGAAGAATGATTTTGTGAAATTTCTTATCTTCACAATTTTTTGCCTTTTCGACGTTGAACTTGTACAACTTTCTTTGCAAATGGAATTAATCGAACAACAAAAGAACCTTGTTCCGAAGGCAAAAATCAAGGATATAACATTAATTGATTATTATAAGAATTATTTCCCTTCTGACAAGTGTCCGAAGCTAACAGCTTTAGCCCAGAAAAGAAATGACCTTCTTTAGAGGCATTTAAACCGCGAGAAACTTTTTTTCAAGGATGAAATTCAGGAAAAATCCGAGACCAAGACGTGTATTAGTACAAATGCCCATGTGTGGGGGAAAAAAACCACGTTACTGGTTTTAATGTCCGAAATATCCCGGAATATTGACCTTGTGTGTCAACCAAGAAATTGTAATCACTTCGCACTTATTTTCTTATTTAAGAATATTATCTTCTTTCGTATTTTATGTTTTTTACAAATTTTATGATGGGGCTTACTAGAACTAACCAAGATTTAATTATGAGTATTCATTTCTGTACATTTTTTTATCAAATATTAATCCTAAAATATTCTGGGCCTGATACACGTTATATCTGGTCGAGGTCCCAAGTCATCCCGTTGGTGTTGTGTGGAAATTTGGAGAGGGAAGTACCAGCTAAAGTGTCGTCATCGTCACTTGATCGAGGTTCAAAATTACGAGGTCCGTCGCCGATAGCCCTCCCGTTGGATTCTCAGTGAGACGTTAATAAACAATCTCAATCACAAAGTACTCCAGCCCGTAGTCCTATAAAAAATACGCATGCCTGAAATTTAACTACCAACTCATACATTTGTGTACAAATTCGCTCAGAAAGCATTTAAAACTTTTTATTTTTCAGTTAAATGTTATGTAAGCACTTGTGTCTACATCTCAACCTCCAGTTATTTTTTGCGTTCTATAAACTTTTTGCGCGTCCCCCCGTCTATTTCTAACCCTCAATCGTAGGCACTGCTTACATTGGTATAATCCAAGACTATGCTACTATAGTCAGCCGAATAACAGCGAGCAATGCATCTATAATTAACATTAAATAAATTACGTATAACTCCTTTTTTCCCCCCCTTTTTAAGTCGGAAAACCAGAATAATGTCATGCTTTGGCTTCATCTCTCGATTCCAGCATACACAATGCACTGCGGTCTCCAAGTTAATCTGGGCATTTCGCAACACAAACCACTGGGTCTATCCAAAGACCAATGTGAATGGAATAACGAAGGCTCATGTATGTAAAACAGAATCGATCCACACAGTCTACGCGTAATGTGGCGTGAAAGTTAAGAGGGGTTGGTTTGAGTTGGTTTTATTGACGCCATTTCGTTTGGCCAAGCTGCGCCAAACACTTTCGTTAATTTATTAATAACAAAGTGTATTATAAATAATAATTTCAAATGAATAAATGTGACGTAAACATATAAAGTACAGGAAGGAAGAAAATGGTAAATGTTGGTAAAAAAGGAGAAAGATCGCTTGAGCACGGGTGGGCGCGTCACTCATGTTTATCATAGACAATGAACCCCTTGAGAGAGGAAAGATTATTCAGGCACTTCGGGGTCATAAATATCGTGCCTAATCCAAAGAAGGTAAGCCCCCCGAGGACTAAAGGAGAGGGGTATAAACTGGTGTAGTCTTCGTTATTTGATTGTGGTAAAAAATTGCAATGTTCCGTCGCCAGTTAAGTTCAGTGAAGTTGATTCGGAGAAATTATCTGATACGAAGATTGACATTTTTGGATATATTTCATTTTAGTCTCTAAGTTTTGACACGGTGTAGAGTGGGAATTTAAAGAATGAGGTGCTGTATCTGGAAATGCATCCTCGTCATGTGATCAAGATTCAAAATTTCATGTTCTATTGT